>BRZM01000684.1:131157-141665 GCA_033238685.1 Lates japonicus | reverse complement strand
GGGGAAGGGTTGAAAAGAATGTCACGATAATCCTCTCTGACCCTCCTCTTGCCTCGCTGCTGTTCTCCCTCTTCTGTGGTTTTCCACCTGGCTTTGTGCTTGTTTGACTTTTACTGACCTTAATTTGGCCTGCCAGAGCGCAGAGAGGTGACCAAAAGTCTTGTAAACACATGTGCACGCGTGCATGTGATGGCAGCAGGCTGTGGTAAGGAGTATGAAGATAAGGGAGTTGGAGGGTTGGCGTGTTACTACATTGCTTATTTTGCACACATGCACAGAATGTTGTTTTTGATATTCAGGAGGACATTGCACATGTGTAAAATCATTGTCTGGAGACACACAATAAGGCTGATATTGGTTTATACTTTCATTTTTGTCAACAAATCCCATGAAGAGACTAAAACTGACAACTGACCTAAGCCTGCTAATGTGTTGTTTTTGTAGCCAAAGCCTGATATAGCATTTTCCTCCACCTAGATTATGATCCAATTGTGTATTCATCCATGACTGAAAATAGTCCCCAGTAAAAACACGTTAGTCTGGTTTGAGCCAGTTGTTTAAGGAAATCATTGCCCTCTCTCTTTTTTAACTTAAACTATGTATTTGTGAGTCCCTTTTAAAAAATATTCAGTTGGTTTAACCCTGAGATTCATGTGCAGTGACTTGTCTTTGTGTTAAGCTAGGCTAACAGGCTGCTGGCTCTAGACATGTGAGCGCTATTGATCTTCTCATCTAGGCAGAAATAAATGTATTCCGCAAAATGTCAGACTATTTCTTTAAATCAGTTTTAGCCTTAAACCGAGAACCAGGTCCTAATCCCCCACGAAGCCCCTTGAAGACATAAGCACAGGCTAACATGTCCTAACCTGCCAAAAATGCCCTTACTCCCCAGAGCTAAAATTGAAATCAGTCCTCACAAAAAAAGAATGAACAAACGACAGCGTTAAATGACAAGCACAAATGTCCACTTATCTCTCTGTCTCTGTGACTGATGAAATTCCCTTATCTGCAGATAGTCAGTGGTCTCTGGTTGTGTGAAGACAAGCACAAATTAAAACACCCATCACACACACAGAAACAGCACAGACATGGACTGGAAGTCAATCATAGATGCTGTTGTCACATCACACCATGTTACACTCCATACACACTTGTCACTCAGTGGCCTCCCTCTCCTTGTCCCATGCTGTGTCTAAACTGGCACATGTGTGTGTGTGATGGAACGAATCCGTGGGCGATAAATGGGTTTTGACGATGACATAAACAGGTGAGACACATGGAAAAGGGGTGAGGGAGAGAGAGAGAGGTGAGTCGAAATCATTAGCTCCGGCCTAGAATATGTTATGGAAACATGCTGTATTTCAGCAGTATGTTTTACATATGGTGTTTGGTGTAAATCTTATACAATCCTGAGATATAATTCTAGGATACACTGTACTAATAACTCATTACATAGGTTTTCTCCAGCGGACTGGGTGACTCTGAATGATCACTGCTAAAGCCATGGATACTAGTGTTAAATAAGCACAACCCATCACATGAATGAACACAGATAGCACATGAGCACCACCTTTATCCTGTTTGTACAGAATGTAATTATCTCATTTTACTCTCCATTGAGTTGAACGCTGAACTGTGTGTCCAAAACAAAAATCAATTTCTCAGGCTAGACTGCTGTTGACCGAAGACATGACTATAGCCCCTATACAGTTCAGACAAACCCTGTATTTGGGCTTAACACACAGGACTTTAGCCAAGCAGGCATTTGTAAGAGTGTGTGTGTGTGTGTGAGTGTGGGCGCAAATATACACTGAGCTGACATAAGCAGAAAGCTGATGGGCCTGGACTGCTGAACAGGGTTGAATCTCAGAACAGCTGAGGGAGAGAGGCCATAAACCAAGTAATGCTGATGTTTCTTCCAGCTTTTATAGGACTTTCCTGTGCATGTGTGTGAAAAATACAATGAAATAAACATCTGGACATTGCCACTCCCTTCTCTAACATGCGTACATTTGTTCGTTCAAGTCTCAAGCTGCACTTATCTGCACTCATTCTCACGCTCTAGTCTGTATGGAGCTTGAGTAACAAGATTGAAAGTCAATTAGATGAATGGAGGGGTGACAGTGCATGATTCAGATGACAGCATGAATGGTAACCTCAAAAAGCCACAGAGTAACAGAGGGCGTAAAAGCTTGAGGAGCAAAAACACCAATCGCAGGATTCATTTACAGCTGGGCAACCCAAAAGTTGTTCTTGTTAATGGTTTAAAACTGATTCATGAAGCAGTAGTAAGTGATTGACTAACCATACATCGCGCCTTATTGGAAAGCGTTTATTTGTGATAGCAGTTGTTGGCGTGTGCTGAACAACTGCATCATAAGGGTTTTATATATATATACAGTATATATACAGTATATATATATATATATATATGTGTGTGTGTGTGTGTGTGTGTGAGTGTTTTGTGTTACCTCTGCAGATGGGCCTAAATGCATTGCATTCCTGGATTAGTTCCACGAATCCTCCAGTGAGCCAACAGGAGTTGAGTCATTGAGCTGAGTTGAGTCAGTCTGTCAGATTTCCCTCCCTCTTCTTTGGAATTTCTGGTGGTATACACAGAAGGTTGTCAAATTCAAAAGCTATCATACTGTTGCACACCACTGAGGGATTTCACATATTACTTTCAAAATATAAACCTACAATGATGTAACAACAAATTAAAGTCACTCATGTTTATCTAGCTGGATAGCTCTTTCAGGGAACCACTAGGCCCTGCCCTGGAGCACCATGCCTGAGTGCAAGGGGCTGCTGGGACATAATAAAGATACTCCTGCCTCCTCTGCTGGCCAGACACTGGTAGTGCACTGCAAGTATATCTGCCCCCATGGTGGTACCACCCCATATTGATTTGGCAGTTGTGGGCAAGATCCTGCAGCCATAAAATCCCCACTACTGATAATGTATGTACGATGACCGGCCACAACTTTGAATCCACACACGAGTGGAGGCGGATTGACACTGACAATGTAGTAAAACACAGTTGTAATTACATAAAATATTACTGCTGAAGTTAAAATGGTTGATTTATAGAGAAACATTAATAAACAGTGTGCAATGAGCTATTCATTAAATGTTTAGATAATGCTTATAAATGTGAAATAGGGGTACGTTAAGTAAACGGTTTCAGCATTAATCGAGCAGGAGCTCTGCATGTTTCCATCACAATGCTAAAAAAAGAAAATATAGGACTGTAAAGCACTGACAATATAACTGCAGTGTCCCCTGGTTCAACTCCAGCTGGAGACCTTTGTTTCATGTCACCTCCATTTCTGTCTCTCCTTATTTTCTTTCAGCTCCTCCCTATTGCTAAGGTATGCACTAACATGCATAAACTTCTAAGATAATGCTTACAAATAACAGATAAAAACGTAAGGGAAATAAGAGGGGAAGAAGAGAATTAGATAACTGGTTATAATGTCCAGCATGTTGTTTTCCTGGAGAAAAGCACACACACTATTAATCTCAGTGAGTCAGGATATGGAGGCCTCAACAGGGTGCATGCCTGATTGTGCTAACAGTATCCTTGGAGACTGAGCCACGGGGGGCAGTGTATTAAAAGATCAACTGGACGCAGTGCCTGTGCCTGTGCGTGTGTGTGTGTGTGTGTGTGTGTGTGTGTGTGTGTGTGTGTGTGTGTGTGTGTGTGTGTGTGTGTGTGTGTGTGTGTGTGTGTGTGTGTGTTTGTGGGTGTTTTTCTCTGTGTATAGAAGAGTATTGGATTCCATCAGTGAAACTATGGTAACTGCCCCGGAGACTGGCAGTTCCTCTCCCCCCACTGTCAGTGTGATTTTTCACCATAACTTTCCTCCAGTCACTGTGATATAAAAGGTTTTGTGTGAGCCTTCAGGGTTTTTTTTCTCCCTCACTATCTCCTGAGTCCAAACAGAAAAGGGTTTTAACAAAGGCAGTAGCAACCAGTGGGGACACACAACTGAAGTCATGTCATCTGTGCTGTTTCTGGGAATTTGTTGGTTTTAGTGACTTGAGGAGGAGTTTACTTTCTACAAATACACAGTCAATATGCTGTGTTGCCCTTTTGTAAGACTTTATCATTTTAAACCAATGCCTACAGTAAAGAGCTGATGAGAAATAAAGGAAGCAAGAGATGGGTGATGAAATATGATTGTATGGTCAGCAGAGGCCTTCAACAATATTTCAGCAACAGTGTTTCTAAACCTTTTTGGCTTGTGACAAATTAAAATGAAGCAACATCTGCTTGTTGTCCCTCATCACTGGCTGCATATGTCTACCAGTTATAACCAGATTAAGGATTTAAGACTTTATAAGTTTGACTTTTTAGGTTGAAACACCAACTTAATGAATGAATAAAAGATTGATGAAATCACTGAATTGTTGTGTATGCCTGGCAATGGGCAGAAGGCCTTAAGACAGCCTTTAGACCAGGGTATACGGATTGCCAGGTAACATGTTGAACACTGTGGGCGTGTGGTCTGGCACAATGAAACACAGTCTTGTATGGAAGGTGATAGGGTTAATATGTACAGGTGGTAGCTGATCTATAGGCGGTGGAGGGTGATACAATAATACAATGTACAACAACTATATTCATTCTAACTTATTAGCACAGCACCTCAAGCAAAATACCACAAGGTATCAAGAACAAAGGAACTCACATTTTCACTCAGACAAACAGTTGATGCCTGAAGAGAGTGCAGGGTTCTGCTGCAGGTAGGTCAAAGGGCTCGCACCTGAACTCAATCATATAT
Source organism: Lates japonicus (assembly GCA_033238685.1). Classification (NCBI taxonomy): domain Eukaryota; kingdom Metazoa; phylum Chordata; class Actinopteri; family Centropomidae; genus Lates; species Lates japonicus. The sequence goes on along the minus strand of BRZM01000684.1, from coordinate 136,878 downwards.
ATATAAGCTCTGATCAAGCCAGGCTCCTCCTCCTTCTTGCTCCTCCTCGGACAACTCCTCCTCCAGACCTGCTCTTCACAACTGGTCGGCAAAAAGTGAACCATGGAAATTTTCTCTTTTATTGCACCAAAAACTTTTTTTTTCATAAATCTGCTGTAGGTAACAATTTAAATACAAAGCTCATGCTCAAGCTAATAAAATAATAACTTTCATTCAACCATAAATGAAGCAGGTCACTGTTGTTCATCATGTATTGTGTGTAGTCTTGTAGTGCAACACAAAACATGGATATGCATGATTTGAGTGTGAACATAAGCATCTGGAAGCAATCTGTTGTTAGTCCTCACTTACTAATTGACAGAAATGTTCCATGATCCACCATTTATCTATTTATTTATTTTGGTGAAACCTTTTAATCAGCACATACCAAACTGACAAATTTACTTTGTCAATTTATCCTGAGTGATGCAGACTGTACCAAATAATCAAATAACACCTGACAGCTGTAGCTGGCCTGCTGATAACAGGTCTGTTTATTATGTAACAGCAGCAACCTTAATGCAGAGGTGTCGTTTACCTCTTTTCACTTCTCTGAAAACTTTCACCAGAAACTTCTCTCTCTCTCTCTCTCTCTCTCACACACACACACAAACTTGTCTTCTCATCAGTGTCAATCGTCTCAAAATAAAATCTCACTCTTCCGGTCAGCTCGTTCAAAATAAGCCTAATTGGTGAACATGACATCGCTGACCTCCTAGCTTAAAGTATGTCAGTAAGTGAAAGAATGTGGGTTAATTAAAATGTAAAGTAGACAACAACCACATGTTCATTCGGAAACTATACTACTCAGTAGATAGAGATACCCACACCTCAGGTTTAAGATAATATTTTTATTTTGATGCTAAAATTAACTTCCGGTATTTCTCTTTCTCCGGCCTCCCAACTTGACCTGTATCCATGGCAACCAGTGTAGCTACACCAGGTCCGGTCAGCTCACAGCGCATCCCGTTACCTTTCCTGGAGGCTAACAACCGAGGACATGACAGCAGCAACTTACAGAGAAATAAAAATTGAATAATAATAATGATGAAAAACTAAAACAAAAAAATCAAACAAGCGCTACTGAGTTTTTTTCTTTTTTAAAAGCAAGTTCTGGTGTTTTGTTTTGCAAAGATATGTCGCCCTCACAGAGAGGCCGGTATGGATGCGAAGCGGCGCGTAACGCTAAATGGAGGCTGGCAGGTGAGTTGATGGATGGATTGAATGGATTTTACAATTAAAGTGATTAAAAACTCTACTGTCACAGTCAAGACTCTTTTATAAATAATGCTCCGGTTTTATTTGTAAGTAGGTTGGATTTCTAGCACTGTGACCCCATCTGAGCTGTAAAAATGTTAAATATGATTTTCTTGATGCTTTTTTTTCATATATATATGTGTATATATATATATATATATATATATATACCGTAGGGGATCTGACATTGTCTCTCTCCCATCCCTCCACACACACGCACACAGACCCTTGAAGGTCTCAGGACCCCCAAGAAAAGGCTGAATCAGTCTTTCTCGACTGGCCACAGCTGGCTCTTTATGAGCTGAAGGACGTGGAGGTTTTCTGTGTCAGCTGTGAAAAGCTCTTATTGTGTGTGTGTGTGGTGGGGAGTTTGAGTGTGATGGTGTGTGCGCTCACTCTCAGGGGGCCAGTGGTGTCCTGGTAAAGGAGGGGTGGGGGGGCTGGTGATGTTGGAGGTATAGGGTCTTGTGTTTCTGTCTGTTGTTCTGCATCTGGAAAGAAAACAACAACAAAAAAACAAACCCCCCACTGACTGGATGGATAACATCTCTCCGTCTCCCTCGGTGCCCGAAAGTGAAACGTCAAAGATGCTGTGTCTCTAATGCTTCATTAATCATGCAGATTATTGAGCTAACAGGAGTCAAACAAAGCTTTTGTTTAGGTGTGTGTACGTGTGTGTGTGTATTTGTGCGTGTTTGCATGACTTAAGGAAGCCCTAAATAATTCAGCCGGTGGGGCAAGGTGCTTGAGGGATCTCAAATGGCCCCTGCACTCCGTGTGATGGAAAACACTCAAATCTGATCAGCTGGATTTGTTTTCACACACACGCGCACACACTCACATGGGATGAGGAACTGGTGTTGTGTTACTTATGAGTTTTACTTTGTAGACAGGTCTACAGGAAACCCACCAATGGGGTGATGACATCAGTGTTGTTAAGTACACTTTCAATAATAAGGCTCATGCTTTCTTTGTCTTTGTTCTTCCACCACTCTCCTCCTCTCTCCCCGCTTCAGCTCCTCCTAATATCCCCTTGTTGAAGCGTCCTGGTGGGATACCCCAGCCGTGGCCCATCCACCCCCACCCTACGGGACAGGTCCACAGGTCCCACTTCCTACCTCCTCCTCCTCCTCCTCCTCAACTGCCTCTGTTCCACACCCGCCACGCAGAGGAGAGCGCTGAGCGGCCCCATCTGGTCACCATCATCCGCCCCTGTGGTCAGACTACACTGAGGAAGGTGAATTTAGTTTGATAGATTCATTATAAGGTGTTGATAAGAACAACGTTTGAGTTGAGCCACCAATCCTGTGGGTCTAAATGCAAGGGAAGACAAAGCATGCTGGAGAAGGAAAAAAAGACCACAGGGTAATAATTGCTGGATATTGTGTCATTAGGAAAGAATTACATGACTTAACTGAGGGATTTTTTGTCTTTAGGTAGCGGTGCTGTTGAACATGAAGTGTGGTGTCACTGACAACTGCTGTGGATATCTCGGGCGTTGGGTTTCCTGCTGGTCAGTCTGCGCCTGTACCATGCAGCTCGCGGTGGGGCTCAAACCACGTTAACCTGCGGGAGTCAGGAAAATGCACTGACTTTTCTTTTAGGGTGCCTATTATATGATGTCTTTCCTGATGGTGCCTCAGATTGGGTCATAAGGCGGGGCCTCAGTACTTTTCATGTCAGTGAAAGCAACAACTTTAGTGTTCAGTTAAATTGGCTCAAACAAGTTGATACACTTAGCTACCTGGGCATTTGAGGCCCTAGAGGTTACTGTCCCCAGGGTTGTCTCCCTTTCCTACATACAGAGAATGTACTGATATTCACTTATTTTGTCAGTTGACTGGAAGCTAGATTAAAAGTACCAACACAGGAGGAATCCCAGACTGTACTGGCGGGGTTTAGTGTCATGTCAGACAATAATCCTACAGGCTCAGAAATCTAATCTCATCTGGGGGCACTGATGGGTTTCTTCTGCAGGAGCCATTTTGAACATGACTCTCCAGAGATTTTACTATATGCCTCTGGGCTGGGCGGCTCATCTCTCTCTTTCTTCTTTCGCTTTTTATACAACCTTGAACAAGTGTCACAGTGGTCCAGATCTGATCTCAGGCCAGTCTTAAACGACCCCCTCTCCTTTATTTTACAGGTGAAGGTGTATGTTTTCGGGGTGGGCATTTCCTGGCCTAGGTGAGAAACGTCGAACTGAGACAGCGTGCAGGGAGGCTCTGGAGAACTGTTTCCAGGAACATTCCCATTACCATTTGGTACTTTCTTGAACCTGGGAAAACAGTCCAGCACCAGACAAAGCATGAGGCTGACTGTTGGTCAGTGAGGGCAACATGAGAATAAGGCAGGGGCTGGGATTTGGCCATGTAATCTTTCTTTACACCTCACCATAGACACACAGCCTGATTATAAGCCAGATTCAGAGGTCTCATAAAAGAGTTCTTGCAAGCAATACCCAACCACCTGCAGAACTGCACTTGAGGTCAGGCGACAGCCTTCTATCATTGATCATTAAACAGGGGGTGTAGAGACGCACCTCTCCTGTGTGGCCTTTGCCATGAGTTGTACCAAGGGTCCGACGGATCTGCCTTCCCCCTATCAGAGCCCCACTTCCTCCTGTTGAAAGCAAAAGTGGTTAGCATGCAGAACAGAGGTGGCGGATACCTCATTTCTACTCATCAGCGGTCAGGAATGGGAAAAACTCTTCCAGTTATGAACCCAACGAAGATACGGCGAAGACAGCAGCTTCCTCCGGTAGTGGCTACCTGCTGAGCGCCAGTTGCTGAAACGTCTGGTGACCAGGCTTTGCAGTGGTCTTGCCGCCCGACAGCCTTACCTGTGAGATGGTGAGCATGGGCGGGCTGGTGACGGGGCGGATGGTGTCAGACGCCAGGCATGTTCACAAAATTCAAACTGGTTGGTGGATATTCTTTTAATCTCTGACATATATATTTGCTCAGTTAATATATATATGGTGGGTGTTTGACCAGTGGGCGGATGTAGCCCTTCTGGATTGTCAGTGAAATGTATACGTGTTGATAGGCAAAACTCAGACCTGGTAGCGGCGGGACGTCACTGCCGAAAAACCAGCCGGAGATGCAGATGAGCAGGCTGGATGGCGCGGCGGCAATACGCTTCAACGCGTCATTTCAGTTGCCAGCGGCCGGGTTCAATTCATTGTTCAACACATGAGTCTGCTCCTTTGGTGTAATAAGGTGAGATGACACTAAGGCTTTCAGGATGGTTCAGTTTCATGTTTTGTTATATATTTTCCATTGACATATTTTGTTTATATCTCTTAAAATGTCATGTCTTCAGTCAGTGGATGGCTGCCAGTGGTGCGGACGATATTCTTTGGGTCTCACTATTCATTCATCTTCTTTGACTGGTTCAGTTGGTGGGCGGTTCCTTCGATGAGTGCTGAACATGGACTTTCTGGGCAAAACATCTTGTTGTGTTGGTGCCTCCCTGCCTGTGATAAACTGTGCCTCAACAACGACATTGGCAAAAAATTTCATTTCAACATCATCGATTCCTTCAATTCAAAGAGACTTCTATTCATCTAATTGTCTGTGTTGGAGTGAATAGTAATAATCCCAAAATAAAGAAACGTCAGCTGACCTGCCGGCCTGACTACAGGTCAGGCATTCTCATGCTATCACGGATGTGGCCTGCGCCTCAGGCTACAGGAGAGCCACCGAGACAGGGTTGTGATTATGCTGAGTAAAGTGGACACGGATGTCAGATTTCAAACATCGCGATCGAGAAGTTGGTGAACTATTATCCGTGAGACCAGACAGTCTCGCTGGTCTGCAGGCCGGCGGTATGCCACCCTATTCCTCACATTTCGCAAAGCTCGCGCGTTCCTGTATGGACGTTCAGAAACCGCAGCCGCGATCACCGCACAATAAACCTCTCAAATGTGCAGATAACTGGTGCTAGATTGTTCGCGGTACATTTACGGCTCCGTGACGGCAACCGCAGAATCGCTGGTACGCGAACAACCGCCGTAGAAGATGGCATGCAAAATCATCAGCTGTCGTGCTGGGTGTTGATCAATAATCAATTACTAGAAAAATTCTCATGAACCGGACTTCTGGAATGGACGCTGGATGGGGTTGGACAGAAACAATCCGAAAATGAATGCGACATCGCGTTGGTGTTGGGCATACGGTGGCTGGAAAACGGTGGCAAACCAGCGCTAGAAAATTATGGTCATCAAACATCAACTAATATTTGATCAATTATCCGCCGATCTTCAATGTTCCCGTGCTCTGCGTCTCTCTGCGGTAATCCTTCGATGTTTCATCGCCGTCTGGATTCTGATATTAACATCTCAAATCAATTACAACTACGGATAAATGATTACCTATTCTAATTTATCTAATACATCCTGTCGAAATAACTCACATTGTCCTC
>BRZM01000684.1:0-128180 GCA_033238685.1 Lates japonicus | reverse complement strand
CGGCAGGTTGCTCCTAAACCTTCAAACCTCGATCGCCATGTCTTCACTGGAAAAAGGGCGTTGGGCGGTTCAAGCCGCCTGGCTCCTCTCAGCCGACCTGGGGTCAAACCCGTGCAAGAACGCGGTGAAACTGTCGCCGAGTCCCTTTGCCATACAGAGAGAGGTCGGGATACGGCAAGGGCCCAAGCCTAACCAGGCAAACCACAAAAGGGTTGAAAATGCCGAGGAGGTCAGGAGCTGGAGACTGGCCTCGGACACTGGTGCTGCTGCGTTGTTTTCGACTTGCCCAAAATCTAATACTCTGGGTAACGTGGGTGTCATCATCCCATCCATAACCCTAAACCTACCGTTAAACAACTTGGTAAACAAAAGCTGGACCTCATACTACGACTTCTTGTTAACCCCGGTCCCAAAGATTAATATGATTTAGATGTTGGTAGCTCAATTCTTTGGATTCACAGATCCAACACGGGCCCAAGTGTCACAGTAAGCTGGGCCACAGGGTAAGGGTAGACTTACACAGGCCGGGTGGATTCAGTTTGTTGGGCTCAGGTTCATGGCATTGCTCTGTGAATTATCCTCAAATAACCCTCCAACCCAGCCTGTCCCCCAGCCCAGCCCAAGAATTGAAACATCTGGAATTCAGCAAATGTCTAAAATTTACAATTATATCTTCCCTCTCAACTAGCAGCCCGGTGGTCTGTGACCCCAGACTGCTCTCTTTAGTAATCAAGTCCAACACATATGTATTTGTGATTTGTTTAGTTAAACATTTACACCTGCCTTTTGCATACGCTTTGTTTAAACGTGGTTTTTATTTCTTGTTTATTAACAATGGTTATGCAAGCTTTACAAAGGTTGACATTCCACACAAATATTTACGGTTAACAGACACGCAAAAATATTGATTGTAGAAGTTATGACCAATAAATAACATTAAACCTGTCGGTCCATATATCCCACGGGTTTAGCCATAAAAACACTTACACACCCCAATCTCTCTCCTTTTAAAGTACAGCCAAGATTTATAATCACGGTTGTCTTCAGTTTGTTGCGAACGGTCTTTTTGTTTGTTTCTTGTTTGGCCGGCGCTTGAACCAATCATTGTTCATGTGACTAAAGTGAAACTGGGCTCCCAAGGGTAACATGGCCTTAGCCGGCATTCTAATGACATCTCCCCAAAGCCAGCGTGGCCCCGATTTGAAGTTTCGGTCAAAATAGTCCTGAACAGCACCATTGCTTCCCCAGAATATCTATTTTAGCGGTTCCAAAGTGTCTCTTCCTTGCAACACACAACCAGTAACAAATAGTCCAGACATTGTTGTCCCATAAAATTTGGCACAGTTTACAGGTCTTGTACGGGTATTTCGCACCAGCTTGGGTCTCTGATAATAACTTTGCCGGCGGCGGATTGCGGCGCCTCCCCATTCAAAAAAACCTCAGTGGTAAACTTTTCACTTTCTTCCTGCACATTTGTTTTACTGACCTGTGCCTTTTCTCCATCCACGGTGTGCTGTGGACATCTGATGTTGGGCTGTTTCATCCCACCTTCTGGCTGATTCTCTCATTCTCAGGGTTGGGCCACGTGACCAACCTTGGGTTAAGCCAAATTCCTGTGGTTTAGTTTGGTTTAGATGACATGGACATAACGGTAGCATTGGAATTTGCAACCTTTAATTGTACACAAGTTACCATGCACGTTGTTGGTGTTTGGTAGCAAAAATTCACAGGCAAGGCGGCACACAAAGTGTGGCCTTTCTCAGATCTAAATCAGAAGAAGCTGGTTTACTTGATTAATGAACTGTGTGTGCTTGCTAATATTATTATGTCCAAAAACAAGAAATGCTGGTGATGACTTGTTCACGATGACACCTATAGCTGCTCTGAGAAGTTTTAATAGTCCATTACACATACGTCTTCTGTTGGTGTTGTTGTTTAGATCCTAATACTATGAAATTCACATTGTTTTAAGTGGTTGTGCATGGTAAGGACCGATTAAAATAACGCTGGTACCAAAATCCTCTACATTCATGCAGGAAGAGATAACTTTCACAGATGGCATTTCTGCCTGGATCCTACAGGTATAACAGAAATACCGCAGCAATGGACAAAAGCACAGTTACCTTTCACTTGCCTTCAGACAACTACTAAGTTTGTATTTGTTCTGAAACTTGTTGTGAACAGCATGCAATGCGCCTACAAATATGTTACATATGACACCAAGGGTTCTATTGGTTTCTGGTGATTTTTGTGTGGGGTTGGCCGAATCAGCAAGAACCTATCTTTGCAGAACCTTGCGGTTGAGAAGGCTTTGTCAGTGGGCTGCCGACAGAATGTTACCTTGCCTAAACAGGTTTCCCAGCTCCAGCCAGAGGCACCAGAAGAGGTGTCAAAGGCAGATTATACACCACGGCACTCCATGCACACACACCAATTCATTGAAAAGCAAAGTCCTTTCCCCAAGGCTGAGAAATCTGTACTATTCAGATCTTGAATGAAGGGTGTCATAAAGTGGTTCCAATCAGTTTCCCACAAATGGTAGCCTGCTCCGTCGCCGGCTAATCCATCAGCAACACAGGCTGCCAATGAGGTTGAATCAGAAACACGCTTAAAAAAATGGAAGCGGCATCCCATATGCACCGGCTAATCACCAGTGGGTGTGCCGCCACGCTGGGTTGTTGGGGTTTTGCTCGGCACAAGTGTAGTCCATGGGTTGGTAAGCGAGGAGGCGTTATTGTGAGCAACTGAGGAAACTTTCTTTGGTGGCGGTACAGACTGCGTTGTTTTGTTTGTCTGCTTTGGCGCTTGGTCCGGTTGTGGTACCAACGCAAAAATCCTGTTGGGGTTGTTGCTATGCCCAACAGGTGACCCTACTCGGAACCTTGGTGCCCGTTACTGGTGTTGCCATAGCGGCAACCACGGCCAGGAGTACTCCACCGGGTTGTTTTGGTGGGTTCGGGCAGAAAAATGCTGTCTACTGAAAGTCCGGCACCTTCAGCAGAAAATAATCCTTGATGTTATCTTGGAATCCCACCATCTCCCATCTGGCGGGGATGGATGCACATTATATGCCGTGTCAGGTGATTTACATGTACTGTTACTGTGTTAAAGTGGTAATCCTGTTCAAATTCCGACGAAATCTGAATCTCTAACCTTTCACCGGTATGTTATGTTGGTTTAGTACTCGGTTCCTATAAACTAGTACCTTTCATGCAAACCCTCACTGTGCTCCACTCGCAAGTGTCCTTCGAGCACCGTATACAAATGTACTAATGTAAATCCTATCATTCTCCCTCCAACTTTGGTTTGGCTCACATGAACGCCTCCAATGGTACTGTGTTAAATATCACTTGGTTTCAAAGGCCTAGGTTCATGCACCTTTGATATATTAGTACAGGTCAGCCTCACTGCAAGGTGGTAGCCTGTAGCCGTTCTGAAACACGTTGGCGAAGAACTAAATATATAATGCCCGTTCTCTCTTCCAGTTTTGATACCTGCTCGCTGCCATTATGTTTTGCCAGGGGTGGCGGCGGGTTGCGAAGATTTCACGGGGATTGGCTCTTGCCTTGGCGGGTCCGTTCCATGGCTGCGGGCGCGCGGGCGAGGTGCTCATCCCACTAAGACTGGTTACAAACTGATGAAATCCTGGAGAAATGGACCAAAACCACCGCGCCCAGGGCATGCGCTCTACAGCAGCATCTCAGCCTGCTCACTACGAAAAAAATTGGGTTTGATTTGCCTTGGTAAAACATGTTTGAACAGAGTTGCCACTTCACAATCCCTCAGCCCCTTCCGGTTTAAAAGCTTTGTTTAAGTCCATCAGAGGTTGCGGATTCAGGCGTTACCGCTGGCAGCTTCATCACTCGCCTGTTTTCGGCGCCCCACGCTTCCTGTCCTCAGCAGGCGTGCAGTACGACTCAGCGCCTTCGCCTCTGCCGCTTTCTCCTTCAACTCCATCCTCAAAAAGCAAGAAATTACATTCCTTCTGTCTGTCTGTTATTTTAGTTTAAGGCACATCCAGATTCGATTCTCGGTTTGAGCTGGGCTTAGAAACTTGGTGCCATCTGGTTTAAGCCTAGATTGCTGTCGAACACTTCCACAGAAACCCGTAGTTCATGCTTACGGCTGTCTTATTTGGCAGATTTTGGTTATTGGTTTTTAAATTCACTTTGCAAGGATTTGGCGGTTAACATTGAGTCAGTCTACAAGTGATTACTATAAATTATTTTCTTTGATATTGTTTCTGGTATTAAAAACTTCTTTAATTTCCATAAAAGCTCAAGTACGGCCACTTTTAAAAACTGTTTACTCCAACAAGAATCAGGGTCCAAGGATCAGGTTCATCTTACATAAGACAAAATAGGGATGGGTCCAATTATGAAAGTTGCGGAAATTAAAATTTTCTAATTTGATAGGTGTGCAATCCTTCAGCTCTATTGTCTAATAAGTAACAAAAAGTGCGAGTAATAACTAAAATGAGTTGGGTGTTCGCTTATTATTACGCCCATTACATGGTTTGCTTACCAGAGGCACTGACGGTATCAAATGATGGGTCTTTATTTTGATCTTTTGGTTGAAAAACTAATATGGGTATCGGTCTGACATCAATTATGGTTGGGACTCTGTTTTTCACACGTAGTTCTGGCTAATACATGGTATTTCTGTTGGTGCGGGTGAACTCTGCCCTGGGTTGCTCCCTTCACTGCTGCTGAAGGGGCCGTACGACGACGTGCGGATCAAGCCAGTCATCCACCACCACTCAACCCAGCCACTTGATGCCGGGGCCGTTCCAGATTCCCACATAGCATCTCCGACTCAATTGGGTTGCAACAAACTAACAGCCGCTTATCAACTGGCTGTTCCTTCAGGATTAAAAAAATAAGAAATTTGAGGAAAAGAAGAGGAGGAGGAGGAAGAAAAAGAAAAGGAGAAGAAGAGGTTGGGACAGGGAAGGGAGGTTGGTGAAGATTTAAAGAGAGACACCACAGATACTGATACCTCTGCACCTACACACACACACACCAATGCTCACTCACAATCACGTAGGGTACACACGCCTCCACACACACACATATATACAGAAACACACACACACACACACACCACTAGTATTACACTTACCTCCTTTTACAAGATAGTGAGACCCCCCTTTGCTCGGGGGGAGCTGTGAGTTGCTATGGAGATGGGTGGGCGTGATATAGATGCAAGAGGTGGATGAAAGCTCACGAAGAACTACAAGTGGAGTTGTCAGGGTTTGTGGCAGCAGCGAAAGCGGGGAATGCGGCGGCGGGTTGGCCAAGAGCGAATTTAGTAGCACGAGCTCCAGGTGAATGCGATCTGACCTTCCACCCCCTAACACCTACAACCCAAAATGCTACACACCCAGCAAAAGCAAGGTTGCTGGGTTGCGTTTGTCTTGACGTTGTAATTTAGTCAGTGTGAGATGTGTGTGGCAAAAGTTAAAGTAGCAGACACAAGTGTAGCTCACCTCTGCATGTTCATCCCAGAACACAGCAATAATAATAGCTGGCGTCCCCAAGCTCTACTGAAGCTGTTCTTTGAACATATTGAGAATGTTTACGAGGCGCGGTGTTGTTTGAAAGAAGCAGGGTGTTTTGTTGACGGCGTGTCTTTCCCCGCCCTCCCTCTACGCAGTTTCGAGTCACCTTTCCCCTCTGTTCTGGCAAACGTTGTTTTCGTGTCTCAGACTTTTCCAGAGCAGAGGAAAGATGGCGTCCCCACTTTTGACCCTCTTATCTTTCAACAACAGGAGAGATGGCCTGGCTGCATGCTATTTTAGTTCTTCGACTTATTCCTCCAGCTGTGGTTATAACCTTCAACACTAATATCGTTTTTATTTCTCTTAACCCTGAATATTTAAGTACCTGTGAACTTTTTTCTTTTTAGTTGGGTTTTAAGCGTGTAATCGGCTGCCTGTGTGTGTGTGTGTGTGTTAACAGAACTGTGAGATTCCTGTTAAAAAAAAAAAAAAAAAAAAAAAAAAAAAAAACATGTCCTGATGTGAACCAGAGTACAATCCTTAGAGTACAGGTCCAGCAAGACTGGATTACAGACAGACCTTCAGGAGCCCCAGGTTCACTGTGTCAGTTGTAGCTAACTTTTTTAGTTATTGATTAATCTGCGGATTATTTTCTCAGTTAATTGTTCAGTGTATCAAAAGTTGTAAAAACCACTCATCACTACTTCCCAGAGCCTAAAGTGACACCTGTAGATTGTTTGTTTCATCAAACTACTAACTAACAAAAAGATACTTAATTTACTATCATACATAACGGAGACATGGAGCAAATCTTCATATTTAAAATGAAATGACGACAAAAAGGAAATGATTAATCCATTATCAGAATAGTTACAGGTTAATTTTCCAATTTGTTTGGGAATGTGCACTGTTATAGTACCATTTAAACATTATAATGTGATCTTATGGCCCTGTGTCAAAATCTAGGTCCCCCATCTTTACTATTATAGTTTATATTGTGCTCCCATGGTGCATTTTTCACTTTTTTCCAAAACTGTGCTTTTTAAAAAAAAAAAAAAAGAAAGAAAAAAAGTTTTATCTGTTCTTAATTTCAACGCACTCACTGGAAATATCACTTCCTGCCATCATGGGAGAACAGCTGAATACTTTTGCCATCAATTTAAAGAGTCAGCAGCTTTCACCCAAAACTAGAGGTGTTACAAATCCGATGAACCCTAAGAAAATTGTGTGTTTCATTAAAAGTACCACAAGCTAACGGACACACAGGAAACCTGGGGTCAGGTCAGGTAGTATTCCAGTAAGAGAGTATTGGTTGGATTCTGGGACTTTGTCCAAAATATAATGAGGATGTTGGGAACCTGAGGACGACAGGAGCCCAGCTGCAAGATTTTTTTTTTTACTCCCAATCAGCCCTGACCCGGCCACAGGGACTAGTCAACAACCGCAAAAGGAACGAAACCCAAACTGTGAGCGCAGAGTCTCAGGGCGATCTGGACTTCTTTGAGTGCTCGGAGCTCAGCTGGCCTCTGGAGAGGACTTTCTCTGGAAGATCAGACTTTGGGTGGTGATGGATGGTGTGTGTGTGTGTATGTGTGTGTGTGTGTGTGTGTGTGTGGCAGGGGTGGGGACTGGGGGGTTTTACCTTACCACAGTGACATATTAGTGTTAGACTTACTTGAACGAGAACAAGAAGATGTTACTTAAGTAGATTCTACTGTAAAGCAGATAGATCTCTCTCCTCCTGACCTCTACTTCCTGTATTTCTGTGTTTTAATGCTTCGTCTCTATGCCAGTGGACTCACTCATCTCACTATGGCTGTACATGTGCCTTTTATTAAAGATCATGGAACCTGCACTGCTGCTCTTATATGTGTGTGTGTGTCTGAATGTAGCAAGGACAAAAATAGAGCCGGCTTTGTGAAACCATCGGTCGGAATAAATTATGCATTCGGTGCCGCAGTTATGAAATCTAAATTTAATTTTAAAGCCTTGTGTGGATGATGGATATGTTTCATTGAATCTGATGGGGAGAATATGAATCAGTTTCAGTACAAAAATGAATTACCCAGCATCAGAACAATAACACATCGACTTATCAGTTAAAGCTTGCATGAAAGTGAAAGTAGTTCTATCACAGTGGTGTAAAATGTCAGCTGCCTGAAGACTCACAAGGGAAAGGATTTTATATGATACAGTGTTCCTGTATGTTTGGAGAGATAGTTTTGAGCTGTGAAGGCTTCTCTCACAGCAGACATTTTGACTTGTCACAGCAGGAAAGGCCCAGGTGTTTCTGATAACATTAACGATTACACCTGTGCTTTTCCTTCTTCTGTGTAAAAGGCCTTTTTAGTTTTATAGTTGACCACACCTTTATACTTATCGCAGTAGAAAACACACAAGTTTAATAATGACTGAATTCCATTTACCTGCTTCAGTCCTCCAGGTCCTGGTGTTGTTCACGCTGCCTCACCATCACACTGTCATGTCTTACTGAGACACTTAAATACAGCAGTCTCGTTAATGTTATTAGTAACAGCTGTGTTTTGTCTGCTATGACAGGTCAAAATGTCTGAGGTGACAAAGGCTTGCTGAACAAACATCATTTTACATTGACAGAAACAGAGCTGAGATGATTATTAGTCAATCGGCAGTAAATCTATCTGCAGAAATTTGGTAATCATGCCAAAGTTTCACTTGAAAACTTGCTTTTCTTTGCCCACTGTGATGATAAACTCAAAATGTCTGGGTTCTGGGTAGTTTTTTTAGACAAAGCAAACAATCAGAGTGGTAGTGCACAATTTCCCAGACTAAAAGAAGAATGAATCAATCATCAGCAGATTAAACAATGAAGGAAACAAGTGTAGCTGCGTTCCTACAGAGAAATAAACCTTTGGTTCTCCAGTATGAAGGATAAATGATCTAGTGGTAAAATTACCTGCATTACTTTATATGTGAGGACAGCGCACTGAGAGTCTTTGAGCAGGAGGGGGCGCTAAAGTCTTAGAGTGGAAATCCTCCAGTGGCTTAATGGGGTATGGTAACTGGAAATGTTCTTTGCTATTTATATATTTTCTAACACATGTCACATTGGCTCGAAATGTAAAAACCTGGACATCACGGCTTTCGTTAAAAACTCTGTGTGAGTATCTCAGTCTCATAAAACCAAGACACCCTAAAACTAAACGCCCATAATGATCCAACATATCACTGCCATACATTTCACCTGCATGTAGTTACTCAGACATTAACACAATGTTTATCTCCCATTTATGAACTCAGTATGAGTAACAACCTACATCTGTGCTCTCCCTCAGCGCACAACCATGACTGTTTCTATTTCATGTTGAGCAGAGTGTATCCACATATAATGCACTTTATTTCCTGATGTATGTCTCATCATGAGTGCATCCACTCCCATCAGCACCATCATCAACATTAGAGGCATAAAGAGTCAGAATGATATAGAAATGTGACCTCGTCAATCCAGCCACAGCACTTTATTCTCTTCACACAGTGCATTTCCTTAAAACACAATATATAATTTAATATCAATATAAAACTCCATTTGTGTATATAAATTATGCATTCAATACAGCAGCTCTGATATATACTATTAAGCTTTGGTACAGTGGTACATTTATGTATGAGTGGGTGTATGTTGTGTGTGTACATGCTCGTTGTGTGTGAGTGTTAACGGTGTGCCCTGTGGGCATCATCAGTAAGAAGGCGGGTGTAGGTGAGAAGGGAGGGGGGAGAGGGAGAGTGAAAAAATGGTGTTTGTGTTAAATATGTGTGTGAGTTCACAAAGGAACCAAATGTATCATCACTCCATCCGTCGAGGCATCATCAGTACTGCGCGCTCCAGGCCGGAGCGCTGAGGTTGGTGCAGCTGGGAGGATGGCAGCTGCTGTGGTGTGAGGGTGGGGGCACCACGCAGCAGTAACCCGCCTCCCCACCGGTCACAACTTTACTTTGGGGATAGGACACAGGAACACTGCCCTGCAGAGGGAGAGAGAGAAGAGAGAAAGTTGCAACCACAAGCACTTTGTGAACTGCTGAACGCCTCTGCTGAGGGCTGAGATGTTCGACTTCAGACGCAGAACGAGACCCCTGGGTGCTCAGTGTTTACCTGAACCACGCTACATTGATGAGAAGCCATTGGTGAGTAGGTCCCCAGCACGGCCTGGGTCTGGGTGTGGGAAGACTGCTGCACCCCCACGGTAGGGGCGTAACCTGCTGCAAACAGACATGTATATGAGAGATTATTAACAATATATTTCATCACTACAATTTGTTTGGCAAAAGGTTAATATAAGAAAAAAGCCACAAGAGAGCTTCACAGTAGTTTTAGAACAAATAAGGATTTGTGAAGAACAAGATGCAGCATTAGCAAACCATTCTATAAGATAAGAGAAAGGAAATGCTCCAGAAACTGTTTATTCGTTCACAGTAAATATAAAAAATCATCCAGGGCACCATGTGAATGTGGTTGTTCATAAATTTTGTTTCATCCAGCACCTTGCTATAATCTTTAATTCATTATTTTGTGGCTGCACAAAAACTTGAGTTCTTTTCTGTTTTCAGTTTTTATCATTATTTAATTTAAAGACAAAAACATAAAAATAATATATAATTTCTATGTGGTGTTAGCAGTGGATATGGTTGGATAAAATCAGAACAGCAATCCTTTTTTTCATCATTCGTGCTGCACTGTTGATGCAGTCATTTGTATTCCTGCTCCAGTGTCACTGTTTTGAGCCGTGTATAATTTCAGACATTAATTTCAGTTTATTCTGTTAAGAGACCCTGGTGCCTAGAGGGTGTTGACTGATTGTTTGCAGCTGTTTCAAAAGCATTTGCTCATTAAAAACTGAAGAGGCAGCAGTCTATGATATACTGTGAATTCTAACACATGATGGTGTTGAAGTGTGTGTGTGTCTTCTTGGTTTTTATCCCTGTGTTGAATAGAAGCAGCAGGAAAAGAGACCGGTTCACTGTGAGACCCTCAGACTACATCTCTGACAGTGTAACGGCCCCCTCCTCTACTGCCACAGTCTGTGCCTTTCTCTGTCACACACACACGCTCACAAACACAAACACAGGTGGTAAGTACCTGTTGGTTGTGCTACTTGGCTGTGGATGTGCTGGCTAGGTGGTGAGACAGGCCTGCATCCATGCTGAGCTGAGGTAGGGTACTGGCCGTAGAAATACACAGGCACCTACAGGAAAATCATATTCAAATCACCATTTTTATTTCTTTAAATATATATTTTTTAGTGTCAAAATCCATGTCCAATCAACAGCAGACACAAGATGATTGTTTTATGTTAGGAGTCAGCAAAGAAGTGAAAATGCTGATTGCCTGTGCGTGCATGTGTGTGTGTGTGTTGTATGTACCTGAGGTGAGGGCTGGCAGTCCCCTACAGAGACTCATATTCTCCTGTGTGTGGGGAGGACCCGGTGGTTTAACTATGATGTTCTACTCTGCACTTCCCAATCAAACAATGTGTAGCCAACACACAGTGCAGTCCGACGGGAAGTGAGTTAAGTAAGGTTCTTTCAGACAAGCCATTATTCTCTGCTTAGTTTAACACGGGATTATGGTGTCTACTGGTGAGAGTCACTGTAACAAACTATAGTCAGGCCTAAAGCTTCCTCTTTTATTTTAATCTATGTTTTTATATTTTAGGGAAAGAAACATGATGTTCCTGCTTAGCTTCCTTGAAGTTGTTTGACCTGCTTAGATTTTTCTTCAGCGCTGCAACGAGTCTCAGTTGGTGATTGTTTAAATATCCAAAATAGTTAAATGGTTGGCACACATACTGTAAGTGTTTTGGATCTGATATTGCTCTGTCAGTGGACTTCAGAACCTCGAAATGGAGCAAAAAATAAAACGTTTTCTGGTCTGATAGTGTCATGATAGTAATTTGGTTTTGTGTAAAATAACTCAATAACTCAATAACTCACTGTCAAGAAAACAATGTGGTTTGTGTTAAGGTGCTGCTTTGTTATTGTTTGGGGATGTTTGTTTGTCATTAGTAAAATAATAGCATCTTGGTTAAGGTTAGGCAGCAGTCATGGTTGTGGTTAAAACAAACCAACGCCCTGACTTTCAGGGGAAACAGGAAGTGGACAGCGGTAAGCCATGTCAAGTCTGGAAGTTTTTAGTTTGACGATGACACTAACTATTTCTTTGCTCCCAGTAGACACAGATGGTTCTATAGCTGCTGAGAGTCCTTTACAGCAAATGTAGTTTTCTGGCATTTGCTGAAAAAAAGATGTCTTATTTTCATTCGCTCCTCCATCTAGCTTCGTCCTCAAAATCTTCCTGATTATTACAGATAAATGTAAAATTTGAAGTTTGCTTGTGCTGAAATATGAACTGATTATAGACGGAGTGTCATTACTGCTAAGATGTTTACACAGGTGTCCTGTTGTGACCCTGCTGATCATGTTAGCCAGCATTTTTCACAACTCTTTTAACCATATTACGCATGGTCTTCATCACAGAATGGAAGGTCGGTGTGGATGGGAGATCCTAGAGGTGTTATGAATAGGATCATAGCAGTCATTACAACAGATCCATCTCCATGACAACTGAGCAGAACCCATCTGTTGAAGAAGACTGTGTAAATATGGTTGAAAGCTCCAGAAAAACACTACAAGTGGACCTTGAGTTGGGATCGTTTTGTCAATGTATAAAGACATTTTCGTGTTTTCACCTTCATAGCTCTCTCTATCTTTGTGAGGACATTTAATAGACAAGAACACACTTTAAACTGTATGTGTCTACGCCGTTGTTGCTAAGCTGATGTGGCCACGTTCTCCAAACCAGGTGGTGAGACACATGAGAGCGGCGTACGCACACACACACACGCACACACACACACACACACACACACACACCTCACGCTCCTCATACTTAACACACACTGTGAAGGGGAACATCGGAGCTGCACCAATATTTGTGTTTTGTGCCCGTCACGTATTCGTCCAAGTCCTTGTCACTGCTCTCCACATCTACCGGCAGCAGGTGTGAACAACTCTTGTGCTGAGAGGGACGCACTCTACTGTCACCCTGTCAGAGGAGAGAGAGGCACACACACACACGCACACAGGCTGGGGGAGGAGGAGGGGAGGGAGAGGGGGAGATCAATAGTAGTGAGTGTGGAGTTTGGATAATTACAGTTGTTAGCAGGGAGAGGAGAGCAGCTATAGTGGCCTCTCCACTCAGAGTCTCTTATCACTCTCTGGCCTGTCATTACAGCTTTAAATGCTGCTGTGGCAAAGTGGCAACTATGTGTGTGTGTGTGTGTGTGTGTGTTTCTGTCCTCTCCTCTTCATATCTCCTCTGCTAGTTTTCTCCTCTCTCCTTGTTCTTCCTCCTCTCCTCTTGTTTCCTCTCCTTGTCTCTTTTCTACTCTTCATATCTTCTCTCCTCTCCATATATCCTCTGCTTGTTTCCTCTTCTCCTCCTCTCTCCTCTCTTACTCTTTATATCTCCTCTCGTCTCATGATTTATCCTCACCCCTTCTCTTTTTATCTCTTCCTCCTTTACTTGTCTCCTCTCCTCCTTTATTCTTCCTTTTCTTCTCCTCTGCTCTTTATTTCTCCTCTCCTCTCTTTGTTTCTCCTCCTCTCAAACCCTTCTCCTCCCTTCATTATCCTCTCCTTTGCTCTCCTCATTCCTTCTCTCTACATCTCATCTCCTTTCATCTCTTGTCTTTCTTTTCTTTTTATCTCCTCTTCTCTTCCGTCACCTCCTCTGTTATGCCTTCTCCATCATCCAGTAATCTCTCCTCTCTTCTGTTCTGTCTTACCTGTCCTGTCCTTTATGCTCCTCCCCTGTCCCCCTTTCACCTCCTCTCCACTTGTTGTTTGAAGGCCTCTGTTGGAGCCTCCCATTCAGAGAAACAGTGTGGATCTCCAGTGTAGAGACGTATGTGGAGTTATAGAGCAGTCACACACAGAGGACAGCCGCATCATGCTCAGCTGACTCCACTTTTCTCTCTGTTATGTGACTCACCTCTTCTGGTGAAGTATACGACATGGTTTTTATTTTTGGTCCAAAGTATCGTGCAGTGCTCCACATCACAGGTGTTTTTGTCCAGTTACTTTTCTAACAAACTGAGCATTTAGCTGCAACAGAGCGAGTAGGTAGGAACTTGGAGATATGCTGTGTTGCGGAGTTCAGGAATTTTACAGTTTTGATGAAAAGAAAAAAAAATCTATAAATGAATGAAGAGGTGAAGTTGTGAATATGTACAGAAACTGTGTTTGGGTTTGGATTCTTTCCATCACCTCTACCTCTCTTTATTTCTCTTTAAATTCCCTTTCCTTTGACTGTTTCTTCTGCCTCTCCTCTCTCTCTCCATCACCTCCTCCTTCCATCCCCTCCTTCATCCAGTAATCTCCTTTCATCTCTCCTTTTAATTTGTTCTCCCCACTGTTTTGTTTTCCTCTCCTCCTCTCTCACATCTCCTCTCTCATCCAGTAATCTCTCTTCATCTCCTATCTCCTTCTCCCCGCTCCTCTTCGTTCTTTGTCTCTTCCCTTCTCCTCTCCTTTCTCCTCCTTTCCTCACACCATCAGTGGGTGCCAGGAAGGAGAATTTATTCCAGAGAGCCACGCTCTAATTTCTCAGAAAGAGACAGAGAGAGGTTTTGACTGTCCAGCCAGACAGGATATTCTTAGTTGTCGAGTCTTGACACGCGACACTAAAACTGGAGAAACCAGAGTTAAATCCCCTTTGGATTGTTGTGGGAAAGAGCTTCGAATTATTAGCAAGATTATCAATACACACACACACACACAGTTGAGGTTTTGTTGATCTTCGCTGATGTTGAGGAGTCTTGTCAGACATAAGAAGGAGATGAAAATGATGGAGAGAAGGATTAGATGGGTACAAAACAATGGTGGTTTGTCCCCTCCGGGGCTGTTTGCTCTGATTTAGATGGAGCAGGATTAGCTGAGGATGAGGAGATCAGAGTTGTGTGTGTGTGTGTGTGTGTGTGTGTGTGTGTGTGTGTGCGTGTGCGTGTGTGCGTGCGTGTTGAAGAGAAGTGGTCTGGTGATACGTTAGACGCTTGAGGCAAAGCTGTCAGATATCCGCCCGATTTTTCTTGTTGTGTTCCGTAGGTGGTGCGTCGTACACCGTGAAGGATACACACATGCACACAACATGCCAAAAAAAAAAAAAAAAAAAAAGAGTAAAGTTGCAAAGCTCGAACTCTGTTGAAATTTCTGCTTTAAAATCTTTGTTTTTCTAAAACAATTGACAAAATATTCATGAAGGTAGTCAAAGTGAGAATATATGGCTTTACTCTCTATGATATTCTTGTAAATATTCACTTTTTGTGGCGTTAATGTGCTCGCAGATGGAAACTGAAACTGTTGAGTGAATTATGTGTGTGTGTGTGTTTTATTGAAGTCAATGGGGGAAACGGAACTATGTGTGAATGTGGTTTTGATCATCAGGAAGTGCTAACATGGTGGCTCATGCAACCAGACGTGAACTCTCTCTCAAATCCCACTGTGGTCTGTGTGTGTGTGTGTATGTGTTACAAGCATTGAGTCGAGTATCACAATGAGACAGGAAATCACTGCGAGGATAAAAATTCTCTCTCTCTCTCCCCCTCCTCATACAAAACACTCACAACTAACCCGCTAATCGCTGCCTCTGCCCGCGTGCCATTCAAGGCTTCCTCCAATTAAAAAGCATCGGGGAGTCGAACCCGCCATCTTATTTATCATACTAATTAGAAACTCCCCTGACAACAAAGAGAGGCCTACAGCTGTGGAGCAGAGGAGAGGCCTGGGAAATGAAGGATGGTTTGATTTGTTGTCTTGCTAATGTGACACCTATTATACAGGTTAGGCCTCAGATACAAAGACGCCACAGCAGCATATGGTAATTGTAAGTGTGTACATGCATGTGCAAGCTTGTGTGTGTGTGTGTGTGCAGTAAATACGTTAGCATCAAAGGATCTGCTTTGACTACGTATTTTTAGAAAACCGCAGCTCGCTGTATTTCATGTGGCTAACACATCACTGAGGAGGCTGTATATGTCCGCCATAAACTGTTATACTGCACCTGAGTGGCAGCGCTATACAGGTTTGAAAGTGCCTCATAAGTATCACACACACATATTTTAAGATGTTTGCCTTAATTAATGTGGCTTATACCATATCATAATTGTGTACTGTGGTCTTAAACCAACAAACTAATTAACTAACATCAAGGGGTTTTAATAGCTGTTAACATTTAAATTATTTATTCATATTTATTATTGGTTACACTAATGATGTACTAACATTTAAAGGACCAGTGTGTAACATTTACAAGGATCTATTAGCAGGGATTATAATGTACATAAGTATGTTATTAGAAGTGCATAATCACCTAAAACTACTACTTCGGTATTCGGTGGGTTGCAATCCTACACACTGGTCCTTTAGGAAAACACTACATTTTTATACCATATCATAGTTAGATACCACTTTCTTATGAGCCAGAACAACTTTTAGGTTCCCATTGTTCCATTTGTGGAAAACCTATTTAATCCATCCTCCCTCAGTAAATTTACTATTTACTCTTTGTTACTATGTTACTTACTCTAAGGTAATTAATTAATCATTGTGTTCTGGTTTGGATGTCCTGATTTTGCAGGCTCTAGCTAAATGGGTGTTTTAAAACATGGCAACCTAGAAGATGCTCTAACTCCTATAACAGCTTATTTGTTCATTTGTCTACCATTGATAAGGTATTATTAATTAACTAGTTCAGGAATTGTACTGAAACTGTGTTGTATCTCATACTGCATTATCATATCTGATCAATGAATCTAAAGGCAACATGTCTTTACAAAGACAGACTGAGATCCACTTATTGTTAGTTTCTCAATTCATGTCTAAACATAAACGTATAAAACAAGATAAAGAGAAATACTTTCCATGCTTTTCATTCACATACTGTATTAGTCAGTCAGTTGTCTGAGTGAGAGTGAGGATGTGTTTTCTGTCTCTGCTCCCTGTTTGCTGCCATATTACTTAATTGTCCGTCTGACCTAATGTTATAAATATTTAGAAAAGATCTGTCTTAAAAGGTTCGACCTTCTCTGTTGTGATTCTGCAAAAATATTTTGACTTGCAGCTGAAGATGTCTCATAAATGATTCATAGAGTTGACAACAGACTGACACAAAATATGACACAAATCAATTTGGAAAATAACACGAGCTAACCACATGTCACCCCAGAGCAACACTGAAAAGGGCTAATCCCAAGTCAACATGATGAATCAAATGGTTTATATCACCAAGACTTGGTTCAGTTAAAGTAATTATGGTAAACTGCTGCAGCTTCTTTGGGATCCTTAAGATTAGTTCACGTCTCTCAACTTAAATCTCAGAGCGAATCACAGGTTTTTATTTCCACATCTGCAGCTTCAGTCGAGTATAAAACCCCACATCTGTCTGACTCCCTAATGAAGATGTGAAGAGAGCCAAGAGGAGGAGGTGAAGGGGTTTTAAAAAGAGCAGCATTGACTGATAGAAAGGGAGCGAGGAGGGGGTGATGTACTCTGTGATCATGGGTCTATTAGCCTGCTCTCTATACAGCTGTGATGGAGCTGGAGCGCTGCCCTATGGAAGATAGATGCTCAGCATATTTAACAGCTGACAGGTGTGCAGGTGTGCGCGTCATTTTTTAAAACCTACTTTTAGACTAATTAAGGGGTCGACAATTAAACTAAAAATCAGGTTTGATCGTGTCACACTGGGCCTTTCAAAACCTTTATTCAGTGATTTGAGTGAAAATGTAGAGAGAGCAAAGGAAGGTGTTCAGTAGAAGTGTGAGTCGCTGACCGTGGTGCTGAAGTTGAGGCTGTCTGGGATAGAGCTGGTCATGGTCCTGAACCAGCAGATCTGCTCATCAGCACACTGTGGATCTGTTAAGATAGCTACAGTATGTTTGTAGTGTTGTTAACTTGTCTGAGTGATCACTGCCTTCTTTAGAAGTCTGTTTCTTGTACTGGGTGGCGTCCTTGAGGATCTTTTCTGTGTGGAGTTTTTAATGCAGGTTAGGTTTATTGGGCTCTCTTTGTCCGTAAGTGCTGTGACTTTTTGCCTGTCAGTGTAAGTCAGGTTATGTTCAGGCCAACAAGCACGCTGTGTGATTAAAAAGCAACCTCGTCGTCACCTGGCAAAACAATTGAACCTGTCTGAAGTTGAAGGATAATATTGTTATTGCTGTGATAACTTTAACTGTGCCTCTCGCCATGACCCTGCACACAATATGTGAGTATAGATAATGGGTGGTATTATTGTGTAATAATAGACCCTTTAGACTTCATCTAGTTTGTTTCATCTGAAAGCATGTGGGTCTACGTCACCTCAGCAGCTGTCAGGATGAGCAGGAGGCAGGGAGGCAGAGATAAACAGAAAGAGGAGGAGATAGAGAGGGAAGGGAAAGAGATGGATGGATGGAGGTAGAGAATGATGTTCAGATTTGGAAAGAGACGATGATAAATGGGTAGAGGATATCTCCGCTTTAAAACAAGCCTCTCATTCTGTCTCTCCTTACAATATTTTTCTTTCGAGCCACCAGCTATTGAGTTTTGATAGACACTGGCAAATGTGTGTGTGTGTGTGTGTCGGTCCAGCCATCTGGTTACCAGGGCATTGTTTACTCTGTCACAGCTCAATATTTGCCCATCCATCTCTCATCTCACTGCAAGCCACAAGTGTGTGTGTTTATAGGGAACTGTGTGTGTGTGTGTGAAGGTTTGTGTTGTATTTTGTTGTGTGCTGTACAAACCGAATAAATCACATTTTTGTTCAGTGTTTTTGTGCAGAAAGGTCACATCTTTATCGGCAAAATTAAACAAAATAATTGAATTATTTCAAAATCAGATTTTTCCCAACAAGAGAAGAAAAAAATGAATCACTGTATTCTTGTTGAAGTCCCTCTCAGACTAAATCATCTGAACAGATGTAACTACCTCCTTCATGTGTCCTTCTCCTATCAACAGTATTCTTGTTAAGAATATTCTCCTTGTCCTCCAAGTAAGTTTAACTGAATACTTTTATCACTGGGTATGAAAAGAGGATTGCAGTAATATTTTGTGTCATCTTCTTGACACTGGCCAAATCACTTTATTTACTTTTGCTTGCAGTAATACTTTACTGCAATGGTGAGATAAAGGTGACACATCCTAAGTAGCTTTCTCATAATCTTACCACAAGTTACATGTTTCCGTTGTAAACAAATCCCATAAAAAGACCAAAGCCAAAGTGAATTCATCCTACTAATGCCATGTACACAGTACATGACTTTCAAAGTCAACAGATTGCACTGCTGTTTCACTACACAACTTGTTATCTTGTAATCGTTGTGG
Source organism: Lates japonicus (assembly GCA_033238685.1). Classification (NCBI taxonomy): domain Eukaryota; kingdom Metazoa; phylum Chordata; class Actinopteri; family Centropomidae; genus Lates; species Lates japonicus. Next base: position 109,285 of record BRZM01000684.1, on the reverse strand, counting down.
TTTGCATACTACACGACTGATCAGTGACCAGGGTAACAAATTACAAGATCTTTCACCAGGAGAAACCCTCAGTGAGTCGATCTGGTTACCAAGCGATGTTTTGTGAGAGACGGGAAACGACACAATATGATGCACGAGACAGGACTTTTTCTTCCAAAATAGATGTCCGCAAAGAAACTACTTGGCAACGTGACGTCATCCCTGCAACATTGCGTTGAAAAAAATGTTTGTCACCATGATAACTTTCCAGCTTCCTCGTAGTATTGTGTCTCACTGTGCAGAGTTGAGCCTTGTGTGGTTTTTTAAGACAGGGCAGTTTTTGGTCTGAATGTCCCATTAGAGGATGAAAGTTAGGATTGGGGACAGGAATTTAGTCCCTGAAGGTTCTTATAGTGATAGCAATACAAAGGGTGTGTGTGTGTGTGTGTGCACGCGCAGAGCAGAACCAATGCCAAGGTGTAATTTTCCATTTGGCTGCTGGACAGAAAGATGCATGTTGGCTAGACTATCTACTTATTGTGGTAAACACACACAAACACACACACGTCAGCATGGAGATCCTTGCTATTATGAAGCTTTCATGTGTTTGTGTTACCCTATAGCACAGCACCAGGCTAAATGCACTGCTTTGACATTCCTCAATAGCAGTGCACTTAACACAGGAAAGGACAGATATCTTTGACATAGACATTATTGCTCCTGTGGATCTCCTCCATCTCTCTGTCTTTCTGCTGCTGGACCTCTTACTCTCATCCTTCCATCTACATTTCTTTTCTCTCCCCTCCCTTTGCAATATGTTGTTGCTCTTCCCTGCATTCCCCTTTCTCCATCTGCCCGTCTCTGATCTCCTGCTGCTGTTTGAGCATCAAAGCTGTTGAAGAGGTTTGCCATCTCACCTTCCTCCCCGTAGATCCCTTCATCTTCTTCAAACAGTGGAGAGTGCAAAGGCTAACTGTGGGTTTCAGACATCTTCTGTTCTGTCGCTCCGTGTCTCTCACTGCCCAGGCCTTTGCTACTAGCAATGTATCTTGACAGAAATGCTTCCTGGGTATAGAAATAGTTGATCTTCAGATTGAGACTGAGACATGACCTGAGATCTTCAGTCTTAGTTTGTGTTCGCAAGAGTGACAGGTGTCACAGTTTTAGAGAAATAAGGGCGACTTACTTTGATAAATGTATTGTAATATGTCACTATTTCAATCTGGGCAGTAGTCATATGAAAATGAGAAGATAAATTCACATTTTCAGGGTGAAAGTATTCTCATAACTCCTGTTTTTATCCAGTCAACAATCATGACCACCATCATTGGGTTTGGCCTAAAGCTTTTTTTAATGTCTGCTCTTTTGGTGAGTATGTGTACAAGAAGAAAAATATGTTGGCTCACACTCAAAGCCACAGTTAGAGTAATGTAAAAACAATTATGAAAAATTATCTGCTGCTGACCAGGTGGGTGATAAGAGGTTAAACAGAAATCCCAAGATGCTCAAATCCATTTTAATGGCCAAATGAAAATAAAGCAGTCCAATTCACGAAGCATTAAAGTATCTGTCATGTCTGTAGGAAAGACATATCACATGTCTGATTGATGTATAAGATGATTTTTGTTAAATTTGGGTGACTTTTCCTCAGTCATACTGGTACAGTGAGGTGCTGTAAGTCTGTTAGAAAATGTAATTTCCATTTATTTGCATCCTGACCAATGGAAAACAAAAAACTGATATATTTGCTATTCTTGCAGCTCTATCACTAGTGGGGCTGTCCCTGTTAAAATGTGCCCCAGAGGTGGCGACAGAGGAAAGACCATGAGGTCAATAAAATCAGGGATCATGATATCACTGTGTAAATGATCTGCATAAAACTTACTGTAAATATGCAGGAAATGATATAATAATAATAATATAATTACGTACATAGAAGTGCGTTCTATTCAGATAGTAGTAAAGTGTTTGTCGACATTCACAGATTTGTGACATCTACATCATCTGATCTGGTTTGGCTGTGGTCTGAGGTGCAGAAGTAAATTGATAATTTTCATGTGACTGTACAGTCTGTGAGTGTGTGTGAGAGGGTGAACAGCCAGAGATCCTGGCAGCTGCTCTTCACTGTTTAAACACACACACACCCATACCCACATGGCGGACAGAGCTGTTGTGTGTTTGTGTGTTTGCTGACTGCACTGTATGAGCACCTGTCTGCACCGCAGTGGTCAAACACTTTTATTATTGTGCTGAAAGTGGAAATCCTTTAGACCCTCAGTTTTTCTATTTAGTCTCCATCTGTGGTGCTGAGAGCTCATCGCTGTGGTGCTTCTGAACTGCTCCTTCAAGAGATGAGCCGTCAATCCAACAATGTGGGCACATTCAGTCAGGAATAAAACACATACAGTGTGTTTTTATACTTCATATGTTGTAGGTATTATCATTATTAGTGCTGTGTATGTATTTGTGTAGGATTATATGGATTTATGGACTTTTAGGCATGTTAAACCCCTTGGGTATGATGTTCCCAAGGGCCCTAAGGCCTCGACCCTACATGCTAAACACACACACACACACACACACACACACACACACACACATACATACACAGAAGTGAGCACACACACTCCAACCTTTACCCTGAACCCATTCCTCATCTCTGCGAAAGCAGGCTCTGAGTGAATGGCCTCGCTAAAGGCTTTTTAATAGACTGCTTTATGCGGGGAAAACTCTTGGTGACATAGGGAGGGAGGAGGGAGGAGGGCTGGGGGTCCCCCAGGAGACATAAGGGAGGAGAGAGCTGAGGAGAAATGGCTCATTGAAAACTAAGCAGAGAATCAGTGATCGCGGCGCTATCGATCCTGTTAAAAGACGTTAAACACCGATTTGAATCCCATAAATTGGTAATTACGTCACATATCATAAAACACCGCCTTTATAATCAGTTACCAACATGTAATAACTGTGTGTATGAATTACCCATTACAATGTAGATAAAAAATATTTTTGGGCCCCTTTGATATTTTAAGTTTTTTTTCAGGGTCTTGGGTGTCAACTGAACGTTAGAGACGTTAAATATTTGCCAATAATAGCTTATAATTATTGTAGGTATTAAACAAAGTGTCCAGCAGGTTTGTGACCATCAGAAAACACTTTACATCAAATCATCATTTTGTTTCATTCCTGTTTTCCTCTCAGACTTTAAACAATGAAGCTTTAGAGAGTTTGAAATGGCTCCTGCAAATGTAGGATGTGTGTAATAATTAGTAACACACATGATGTGTGGCTGAAGGCCTTGCCACCTCACATTATATCAGAGGATGAGATATATAACAAGAAGGAAGCAGATTAATCCATAAAGTCAGATTGTTGATTATCTGGGTGATTAATTAGATTAACAATTGATCTGTACCAGTTAAGTTTGTCTTAATCTTTAATCAAACAAAACAATAAAAACTTAACAGTTAATTGAGAGGTGAAAACAGTTTGATTTTTTTATTGAAATAAATTATTGTATTGCTCATACAAATTTATATATCGTGGAGCAGGTGTTTATTGGTCAGGAGACTGTGCTACAGTTTCAGGTCAAAACAAGGTGGCATGTTCGACTGCATCATCGAAGGCGACATGTTGTTGCTTGCAGTAAGCTTTCTTGTCCCTCTTCCTCACGCTTGCAGTGAGTGAATGAAGACATTTATTACAACAGAGATTGGCTGTGAGGATTAGCAGAGGGCTTAAACCATTCTCATGGTAATGCACAGAGCTGGGACAAGCAGATAAACGCGCAAACACTCACCTTATCAAACACCCAGACCTGAAAGACTACTCCCAACAGCAACCGACACAGACTGACTGAGACACTGACAGAGAGCGGAACAGACGAGAGAGAGAGAAAGATGTCAGTTAGTTGTGACAGATTATGGCCTTATTCAGAAATATTGTTTGGACACGAAATCATTCAAGGGTTCACCATCACACTTAAATGCAAAAGGTAAGACTTCTCATTGTCCAAGTTATCGCCCAGGAAAAAGCAAACAACCTGCTTTTCATATGGGCAAACCGACACTTAAAGTTCAGATTTGTTGCAGTAGTTTAGTCTAAAAGTAATCAATCAGTGCTTACTTGAGTAAGAGCATAGAAAATAATATGAATGTCAGAAGATCTGTTGTTGTTTAATGACTTTAATTTGAAGATGTCACCCAAGACTCAGAGAAACTTATATGCTTAACTACTTTGATATTTCAAATGTACCTGCTGATCCTGTACAGGGGTTGCAGGGTACACCTGGGCAGGTGTTGCCAGTTCGTCGTTGGTGATTCAACACATATGTATGAAAAACTTTTCATCTCCCATCTGTGTGAATGGTTGAGTTTCTCTCAACCCAACCTGCTGCCTTGTGTTAAATGTAGTTATATGTCATTTTTCATTGCCTTTTGTCAGTGTACCTGTTTCACCTGGTTGGGGTTAATCAAAGCTGCTTTGATTGACCGATTGATTTCATCTCATGTTATAATAATGCAATGTGCACATGTGAAAGATAAACAGTAGGACGGTAAGCTCTCTGCTACTGCAATCCACAGTATCCCTGCTCCAGGCTTATCCACTGTGTTCACTTCATGCCTTTTCAACATTGTAGTCAGAGACAACAATCTCAGTCACCCAAATCCATGTCTCTCTCCAAATCTTCTGGCGTCAGGTTTGTTTTTTTGGCTCCTTCAAGAGAATACAGACAAGAAGGAGCTCTGAGTGATTTTTATATCTTCTTTTCACACGGGCTCTGTCTCTTTTGAACATCGCAGTGTAGCAGCCTATTATGGGACCGTGGTACCACTCCAAGATTCTCCCAGTCGCCTTGTTGTTCCAAAGAAGCAGAAAGTCTTATAGTCAAGTTATCAAGCAAAATGCAAGTCAAGTTTCGAGTCTTTTCAAGTCTGCAGCTCAACTGAATACACATGGGGCTTGAAACAAGGACAAGTATCTGATTCCTCTGCTGACGATGACCTGTTTTCCATCACACCAGAAAGTTTTAAGATTTGACCTCAGTCACGTCACCAGCAGGTTTGTCAGGAGTTTTGGGTGTTGTGGAGGAGGTCCAGTCTTTTCAGTGAGGGTGAAGATTAAGCGTCTTGTCCTTGAGTCGAGTGAGCAGAACTTATCAACCGGAGGCAAAAGTGTTTGCTTTTTATTAACTGTTGGACAACACTATAATCTGTTTACAGCTGGTTTTGTTAGAGATCTTTGCACTTGAGGTCAGTCCAGTCCACAGGAGTGGTAAAACCTGTAACCTTTGGTAGTGTCAATGCTAAAACCACAGGATTTGCAGTTATGGCGCAGACACATGCCCCCTCTCGCCCCTTACCACTGCCGCTCTTCCCACAGTGACAGAGACGTAGCTTCAGATCTCTCCTGCCACCCTGATTAAGGTCAGTCAGGCTTAGACACCTGTACAGCTGATGGGGAGACAATGCCGCTAAGCTTCCTCCAGAGATTGATTTTCCATTAAAACGGGCCCTTTAAAAAAACCCTGCACCCTTTTGTTAGTTAAAGAGAAGATGGAAGATTTCAATTAATTTGGGCTGAGCCGAGGTCAACAGCTATAGTGGCTCATTGTTCGTCGGAAAGCCCGCTAGATGCAGAAGCCCAAACCAATTGCCGGACGGAGAGACGGACAGGGGGGATACTGACAGGCAGGAGAAAGGCAGCCTCTTCCTCTCTGTCTCATCAGTGGAAAAGAAAATCAAGAGAGCTTTTGAAGGCAGAGGGCCGGGAAGTGAGGATGAGGGAGAACAGAGGAGAGGAGTAATAACTCAAATATGTTGCCCAGAGCATCTGATTACATGAGGCAAGTTTAGCTCATGCATATGACTTTGGCCGACAAGCAACCAACAGGCCAAGAAAAGACAAATGAGAGCCATGGTTAAGAGCAAAGATAGTGCCTGATGGCCTCATAATACTTGAATGTTTGTGAAAAGTAGGCCAGGCCATTTAAATTTCTTCATAAAGCAATCTCGCACATCTTCATCCTCCCATTAACCTGTCACAGGCTCAACACATTATCATCTGAAAATGTATCTTACCTCATGACTAATTTCAATTTTAAAGTACAACATTCCTACTGCATGTCTGATGTCTCAGTCGGAGGTGTACTTTATCGCTCAGCGTCATTCTTTGTGTTCACACATTTAATTTGACAATATGCAGACTAGATGAAAATTATTGTGCGGTTACACAACCTCAAGTAAGTTTAGAGTTTCTTTTAATATTGTACAGGAAAAAAAGGAAAACTAATGCACTGACCTGCACCAGCACACAGAAAATATTTTCAAAGGATCTCACTCAACAACAACAGTCAAGGTAACACTGCTTTGTTAAAGTACAGAGAGCAAAGTTTGTTGTCATGGTATGACCAAAAACAGACAAACACCTGATCCTCACCTCAGCTTTCAATTCGTGCTTCACCCATGTTTTCTATTTAATATGTTCATTAGTGTATTTACCATTATATTTTAAGCAAACAACAGTCAAAGTTCTAAAATATTTTGGCAAAATTGTTAGTTGCACCAATCCACACAGATTTTAGAATGGGCGCAATGGAAACCTATGAAAACATAAGCTGTCCTGAAGTGCTTTGTGCCCTCTGAACCCACAGTACGGATAATCAAAACATTATTAGACCACATTTTAATCATTCCAAAAGGGATCAAAAGAAATTTTGTTAACATCAGCTGTAGAAACACAACCAGGAAAGCAATGTCTGTGGGCTTCATGGAGAGCTGCTTTCATGTAACGAAACCCCAGCGAGAGGCTTGATTTGAGCTGAAAGGCTTAACTCTTCTTCAAAATCAGAGATGATTCCATGATACAGGTCAAAGGACGTACACTGTAGTTGTCTTCCATTTCTCCACTGAGAGCTTAGTGAGGTCCACAAGAACTGAGACATATTTAAACCGAACTGGATACGGCTTCTTTTCATTCAGATGACATTTTTTTTTAAATTATTTAGCAGTAACAGGTTTATTTTAATCATGCACTTCAGTTTTAGTACAATTTTTGAGGTGAAAATGAACAATATCTGGAAGATACTTTCACAGTGAATAAGTCGTAACTTTACAACTTTTAACAGGTGGGAAATCAGCAATTTTTCAGGATAAAACACATTGACACATTATTCAACAATGAAATGTAATTATCCTTTTTAATCTCTATTTAGCAGTCACTAAAGTCATAACTCACTGTACAGACTCTCTGTATTTACACTACAGTGTAATGAATAGTGGCTTGCAGCTGGTCAAAAGCATCTTTTCTTCACTTTCTTCTTTTTCTCATTTTTTCTCGTTTGCTTCTCCTCCTCTAATCAGAATGTTTCTGGCTCCTGCTCTTTCCCTCCTCCCTCCCTTCCCTCCCCTCCTCTCTCTCTCTCTCTCTCTCTCTCTCTCTCTCTCCTCTCTCTGCTGCCTAGTATGACTGCCTAATAGATTTAATAATTCCATTTCTGGTATCAGCCTTTTAGATTTTCTGTGTTGTTATGCTGCGATGGAGGATGGGGTGTGGGTGGAGGGGAGGTGAAGGAACAGAAAGGAGAACTTATGAGGGAGGGAAAGGAGTGAGTATGAAGCATGGATGATTTGGTTTGGTTATTTCATTTTCAATAGTTGCAGAATATTATACCAGTGAGGTTTAAAGGAAGGAGCCTCAAAATATATCATACATTCAATATTTCTATTATTATTATTATTTTAAATCATGTGAGTAGACAACCTAGTCTAATGTTGTTTGTAGAGATTCATCCATAGCCTGCTTTTCAGTGAAGAGTTTAAATGACACAAACCAGATTTTGGTGTGAGTTTTATTCAGCTGCAGCGGCAGCCGCATGTCACTTCTTGCCAAGTGGCTTTTGTGCCTTTTGTTTCGATTTTGTTTGTCGCTTAGAGCAATGAAGAACAGAGTGCAACAACAGTCAAGATTCTTTTAAAAATGATTTCAGGACAATGACAGTATCCAGTGTTACAGACAATTCATCATGTTGGAAGAAGCTATTGTTCCTGTCCACCCTGCAGTGCCCTGTCAGTTTCATCCGCGTAGAGTGTTTTTCTCGACCATTTTACTATTTCCACACAGCTGTTTTCTGATCGATTTGTGATTTATTTAGTCTTTCTTTGACCAAGTTAGCCATTGCCCGGAGGCCATTATAAGTTGCAAACATTCTCAGTAAACTGTGGATAACTGTTTTGTATTTACCTTTTTCTCTCTTTGTGGACGCTATGGAGATGAATTAGATTAATTATGTTAAATTCCTATTGGAAGACGCATTATTTATCTTTCACCGCTGATACTGTAATCCCTATTCATGGAAATCAATCGTGTCCTGATTTCTGCCAATTTATTATTGAATTTGGATGTCCAGTGTTTCCCATTATAGCTTCAAAGGCCGCTGTGTCTTCTTTGATGAGATGTGTTGTTTATAGCTGAGCTGTGCTCCTCCATGCAAAATGCGGACAAATCATGTCAAACCAGAGCACCTTAACCTAGACTTTAGAAATGTAACATCTGATAACATGACTTACCAAGAAAGAGTTTATCCTTCTTGTCCATGCTATGATGCACAGTTGCACTTTTAAAATTTGTCAGCCTTCGGAGCATTTTTGAAAAGATTAAAGATCATCCAGAGTCTTTAAATGTGTCCAACCAATGCTCTGATTAACCTGTAACCTTCTGACATTAAAGGTACTGAATATTGATATAAAACATTAATTGAAAAAACAATTGTACCAGGCTTGACAAGCTTAGGTTGTTCATCACAGATATATATTATTGATTACCTTTTTGTGTTATTTCTGTCAGGATTTCACTTTACTTTCCTCCCCTGATGTGTTTAATTTTGTCTTTTTGTTGTGTATTCTGCTTCTCCAGTCCTCACATGGATAGTAATGCAAATAAGAGGATGTGTGTGTGTGTGTGTGTGTGTGTATGAGACTGTCATTTCTGTAAGGAGGATAAAAGGTCCAGCCAAAAACCATGAGTGCTGCACACATCTCCACACACTCACACAACACTCAGTAATCCCCATGTTGGTAGCTGATGTTTATTGCCGTGTAATAGGATCAGGATGAGGCAGCGTCAATATCAGAGCAAACATCTCTCTCTCTCTCTCTCTCTCTCCCTCTCCTCCCTCTCCTCACCACACACACACACACACACACACACACACACACACAATCGCTGATCAAACATAGCCCAGGAAACATTGTGATCCAGGAGAGATGAGAGGACTAATCCTTTTAGCCTTCTGAGAAGACTCTCCTCCTCCTCCTCTTCTCTCTCTTTCAGGCTCGCTTCCTCAATCATTCTTCCTCTTTGACTCTCTGCCGTTCGCTTTCTTCCTGTCTTTCGCTTGACAACATTGTTTTCCTCTCTACTGATGCTATTACTGACGAGGACAAGGGGGCTAAGGAGAGAGCCACTGAGCTAACTATACATACCCAGTGTGTGTGTGTTAAGTGTACATTGATCTGCTTGGTTTGCTGGGAGATTAGACCTGATAAATCCTCCTTTTTAAACCAGCCTCCCTCCTCAGCCTCCTCCCACCTACAGTCTTCATTCATCTGTGTGAACATTCCTTCAGGTTTGCGCCATGATCCCCATCACGTTAAAATCTCGCTGCAAGCTAAGTTGTGAAGAGGAAAAACCAACATTTAGACTGTTACAGAGTAAAGCAACTCATAGATGATGCTCGGTCTGTGCAACAGTTTGACTCAGGGTGAGATATCTTCACCGCTGCTGCAGTTTCCATGACATTTAGGCTCATATTCATGGTCCTCAGAGGATGATTCTTGTGACAAATGACCTTTAGTTTAAAGGCTGCGACACACTGTGCAATAAGAGTGATCTTCCACATTTAATACACAGTCAAATAAAATCTGTGTCACCAACTATATCAGGTTTTGGCCATGTACGATGTCAGCCAGAGTATTCAGCAGTATGTTGTCCTGTATTCTGATTGGCTGGTTTGTTGCCATGCTTTATAGCGGCAATAACATCGCAAGATTTTGCGTCCTGAATTCCTGACACTGCCAGAATTTTTACGTAGGTTGTCTTAGGACATTAAAGCTCTAAATTTGCTCAAGGCTAGTTTATGCTCAGTGTTAGATATGTAGCCAATAGTGCGAATGAGTCACAGCTATAGGACATTTTAAAAATGTTTTGGGTTTTATTAGTGGGAAGAATTGTCTGTCCACGTGTCGCGATGTACCGCCACCTACAACGCTGCCTCCGCTTTTGCCTCTTTCTTACATTGTACGACCTTATTACAACCTACATGCGTTGTTACAACCTCCTGTTGTCAGAAACTTTTGACTCTGAGCTGCCAACGTCCATGCCAACATAAAGGATGCATCGAAGTATGTGGGCAGTGACTGCTACATAAGGTGTACAGTGTATGAAGGCCTTTGGTTGCCACTGTGCCGGGGCAAAGTTCCCCCCTTGTCGTTGCTGCTGTGTGGCACGTTGTGCTGAAAATACAACAACAAAAAAAACAAGCTTTAGCCTTTTAAAAATCTGTGAACCTCACTGCGAGGAAACCCATTGGCATCATTTTTATTTATTTTAGTATGAGACCAGGGACTGCTGAGTCAGTGATGCACCTTGGCTGGATAAATAAGAATAAACACTCTCTTTGCAGTGACACTGAAAAAAGAAACTGTATTTACATTGGATTGGTCTGGTGTTGAACAGATACCTGATCTGCTTAATAAGGCCGGTATCAGTTGTGCTTTTTGTGCAGTCTAATTGGAAACAGAAGACTCAAGGACAAATTTACGTGTAGAAAGTAAAAATAAAGTTCTCTAAATTGTAAAAGCAGTTTCCTCTGGTTGAATCTAGTCAGCACATTGTAGAGGGACATAAGACCCTAAAGCTTAAATGTTCATTTTTCACCTCTCTATGTAATTGCAGAATTGTGTTCAAATTCAGAGTCAGTAGTGTCATATTTTTATTGATTGTTTCTCTGTAAACTGTTTTTTTGTTTGTTTCTTTCTTCTCCTCTTAAATGGAAACACATAGTCTTTATTTAATTTACTCAGAGTGCAGCACTGAATATATATACAGTATACATATGAAAAAAGACAGTGTTATTAGTGTGTATCATATTCCTAAGTTCATGTAAATGCTCACTGCTGCATACGTGAGTGTGTGTGTGCTTGTGTGTCTTCAAACAGAGCTGTGAGTGCTTAATGAATTTACTTTGCTCTGATTGGAAATTAATTAAAACAGCCTCAAACAGACAGCCGCCCACAGGGAGCCACTGGCAACACACTGACAGACAGATTACTGCTCTGAGCAGGGAGGGAGGAGGGAAGAGAGTTTACAACTATCTGATGCCGTTCCTCCGACTGCGGTATCAGTTTAACACCATCAGGTTTGACTATAGACAGGTGAGCAAGTAAAACTGATACAAAAAGATGTTGATAAATCGAAAAACACTCCATGCAGGAAAGAGATTTGTATAAATGGAAGATTATTTAGAAAAAAATGTAGGATATATTAAGTGACATTTTAGGCATATGTGTTGCTACAGCAGTTAAAGCAACACTGAATATGTTAAAGCAGCTTGTTTTGCTCAACCAGAGCTCCAAAACCCAAAGATATTATCAGAGAAATGTAAGAAACCAAGCTGGCAGCAATGACTTTTTGGCATTTTTTTCATTGAATTGTGTGTTATTGAGTATTTACCCCAAACTTTACCAGAAAACTTTTTCATTTGCCTTTACTTTTATATTTTCCTGTAATCAATCTTCAAATATATGACTCTGGGTAAGACAGCAAAGAACTGCATTTCTCAAAATGTTGGACTGTTCCTTTATGTTGAAGATATTGCTGGAAGAAAAGGCTAAGCAGTGGCGGTAATTGCTCAGCAGGCTATAGAAGTTGGTCATTTGGAGGATGATATTACAGGAGGGTGTTAATACACTTTATTAAACTGTAAGTGCAAAATAATTGAACAGATGAGTTTGATTAATCTGTGAGACAGCTGGAAACTGAGCACATGTCAGTGAATAATTCTCTACCAGCCCCCAGAGAGAAATAAGACACAATTTATATTCATAGACAAACAACAGACATGTCAATAATGACAAGTTGGAGTATTAAAACAATTCACCAAGAGGGACCACATGTCAGCTTCTGTGAGTGATTTCCCATCTCTGTTCAATTCATTCACATTCATATATTTATCTTGTGAAAAATTAAATTCTGAATCTAAAAAGTGTTTTAAATAAGGAGAACGGCCCTGATCTTAAGTTCAGCATTGCATTTTGGAGCAGATTCAACCAACCAACCACTAAGGCCACTTTGTCGTTCAGTCTGAGGCACTACTAACAGGGTACTCCAGCGGTTTAGTCTTCCTCTTCCACTGCCAAAACATAAACAGTTAAACAGTGAGCTGAAACTTGCTGTAAAGCTCTGAGGTGATTAATTCTCTGTGGGTTCATCCCTATAAGCAACACATTTCACATTGTTCTTTGGTACATTTTTATGATTATAAAAGATCTCAGCAACAACTAGGCTAACATCTGTAAATGAAGATCATGTGACAAGATCAAAACCTGTGGTGTGTTTTTGTTAAATGATCAAAACGTGTGTAGAAAGATCTCAGTAAAGGCTTCTGCAGTTCAAATGATGCTCTGGTGGAGAGTATATTTCATCAAAAGTACCTGAACCACAACCGTCGGTGCGTCTGAACCTCTCTGCTCTGCCTCTGGTTCAGGAAGTGTTAACCGGCCCAGCTCCCTCAGGCAGACAATGATGTTAAAGACTAATTGACGAGCACTTTAAATAAGTCCTAATTAGAGCACGGCTGGTAATAATTGGGCAGGCGGTCTGAACACTAATTAGTGTTAAAGGAAAAAAAAAAAGAAAGAAAAAAACGCTCACAGTGTGTGTGTGTGTGTGTGTGTGTTACCGTGTGGATGAATGATCTCTGCAGGGGGGCTGATGAAGCCCGTACTTTCAAGAAGCAGACAGAGCGAGTGGGTGAGAGAGGTAGAGGGAGAGTGGAGCGGGGAGAAGGCGGGGAGATAAACCGCCGCCCCTCCTCGCTCTTTTGTGATGGCGTATGGTCTGCGGGTGGCCCTCTCTGCATGGGAGGGACGGGGCGGAGGGCAGGTGTGTGTGTCTGTGTGTGTGTGTGTGTGTGTGTGAGCTGAACTTACTCCTAACAAGACTAATTGATTCTGTAGCCTCTCTTTATCCTTCCCCGTCTTCCCCTCACACACTCTCTCTGGTTTTTCTTCTCCTCTCTGCCTCTAATTGTTTGTGCTGAGAGGCGTCTAGAAAACAGCAGTAATAGATTTCCCACCTGCTGCAGAGACACATTAGTAACACACTCAAATGACTTGTTTGCCTCTCTCTCTCTCTCTCCCTGCTGTCGTCTATTCAGTGTTTACTGCTCGTCCTTTCAGCCAGCGACCCAGGTGTACTGATCCCCTCTGATTCTCCGCCAGGCTGCATATTAAACGCACAACCAAGATGTCACTCTCCTCACTTTTCCTTATTTGTATTTATTCTTATTTAATTAGTGTCACATAGTTTTATAAGCAGGGTTCGAATGCAGCATTTAATGGTCCACATCTTTGTTTACATACAGTGCTGTTGAACACTTTTCATACTCTGCATTCTCTGTATGTTCAGTTATGTATCACATATTATCACAGACCCTCAAATCCAACATGCTCCTTCTCCTCCCTCTTAGATCACTGAGCAGCGGGTCATTATTTACTTTAATTTGAAAGGAAATCATCTGAGTCCAGACAGCAGCAGCAGAAGTTTACATTACATTTACAATAGACAATACAATAGATCAGAGATGGATCAGTTCTTTCACAGTTTATTGCAGGTATAAGTGTAATTTCAGTCTGGCAGAAAGTCCGTGTAAACTGTAAGAAACGATGCTCTCGGCTCTAAAAGTTTAACTGATTTCATGGCAAATTTGAAACTAGGGCATATGTCTGAGAAAGTCTGAACATTATCAAGACTCCTCCATCTGAATGCAGCAGTGACACTAATGTGACTGTTGTCAAGGTATGTGCTTGTTCCTTAGATTGCAGTGTTGGGGAGTATAGGACAGGTTAATGAATCATTGACTTTTTAACACTCTCAGACCGTGTACCATTAGGTGATATTTTACACATTTAATGACACTGAGATGGAAATCATAAATGGCTAATGTAAAATTCCCAGTGTCATTAAGACCAAGGTTAACATGAGAGATATTTTATATCATTTGCAAAAATGTTTAAATCATTTCAAACAAGACAGTCTGCAGCCATGTTAGTGGTTTTGTGAGGTTGTACTCAGACACAGTGGTGCTTTAAGCTAAATGCTAACCGTTGTATGGCAACGTGCTCACAATGACAATGCTAACGTGTCGATGTTTAGCAGGTGTTATGTTTACCATTGTCATCATCTTAGTTTGACGTGTGACATGTTTGACTGAGGCTGATGAAAATGTCATTAGTTTTGCAGGTATTCATCCTGACACATTCACAGCAGTCCATTCAGTAGCTGATGAGACATTTCAGTCAGAGGTACAAAGGTCAACCTCATGGTGGTGCAAGAGGAAGAGTCAGGCCAGTCATTAGGATCCGTCATCAGAGAACCATAAATGATCAATCCATCTGATAGATATTGAAATATTTCAGTCTGAACCAAAGTGGTGAACCAGCCGACAAAAAATCTGACTAATATTATGTCCCAATTCCTTTCCCAATTAGACATGATTTGAACAGTAAGGGTTCAATTTTAGATATTTTAACACCGCTCACAGTAGGTAGTTGGTGACAACACCAAAGGTAACCCTGCTTTTTGGTCTCAAAGTGATTCTGCTGATCAAACCATAGAGCTTAAAGTAGTGTCCTCGTGGCCTTAGACACAGCAGGATTCATAACTCAGACGGACTTTATAATTGAAAATTACTTCAAATACTAATTAATGCCCCAGTAGAGCCAATCTAAAATTGGCTGTCTGGTTTGAACATGCCAGCTGTACAGTTGTTGGTCTCTAATTGCTGGTTAATTAATTAAATATCCAGTGGATTAGAGGAATTATGGGCAATTGTCCCTTAACGACCCTTAACGAGGTCTTGATTAGTGTCTTCAGACATATCCTGTTGCTAAAATGATCCTTCAATTAGTGATGGAAAGCTCATGAAGAGAGGGCACTGGTGGATGAGAGGTCACATGATGGACAGTCGACAGGAACGAGATTTTAAAGCAGTTACTTCAACCAAATGAGGAAGAGAAAAGAAAGTTTAGATGGAGAACATGAGGTTTGTAGAAGCCCTCATTCCTATATACAACATATAACCAAATGTTCTACACAAACCCTTTTATTTCTGCAGGAATTTTAAACTTCTCATTTACCTTGAGCTTTAGAGTTTTACACCTTTCACCATTTTCTGATCAGAGCAGAAGTTTCCAAGGTCAAAGTCTGAATAGAGAATCGGTACTTGCAAACATTCAGTTTACAAGCAAAAGTTATTGAAACAGCTTTAAAATGTAAGTTAAATAAAGTTCCTTTCACTAAAAAAATAGAATAAATGTTTGCATTTTCTGTTCATACCGAAGAGATAGACAGATCTGTTGAGGAAATCAAGTCTTTTCTTCCTCTTCTTTTTGTTCAGGATTGCAGGAAAGAAGCAGGGAACAAACTGTGCATCATTTTCATTTCGGCCTCTTTTCACTGTAATGAATTTTATCCACTCTCCATCTACACAAGTCGTGTTTTTGTTGCTCTACATACACCACACATCAATGTGAAACCACTTGTTGCTGTGATATTTTAGTTGTTTTTGGGAGGTTGTCTGTGTTTCCTGGGGCATTGTAAGCAATAAATGCCCAGATCACCAGGCTTAAAGACTCCGGATCATGACATGTAGTGTTTCTTGTGATTATCATGAAGATATGTTGGTGAAAATCCAGGGAAAAGGGAAAAAATTGTGCAAGAATTTTATATAAACTTGTTACAATTACCTTAATACCTTAATGTTCAGTCTGCAACTTTTTAAATGTTTCCAACTTCTGTGTACCCACACAGTAACCTTGCAGAGTTCATAGCAGCAGAGACATTGTGTTTGAAGCTGCGAGGTGTTTGAGTGTGTCCACGTATGTATGTAAAAAAGTGGTGTGTGTGTGTGTGTGTGTGTGTGTGTGTGTGTGTGTGTGTGTGTGTGTGTGTGTGTGTGTGTGTGTGAAGGCCCCCTATATTTCATGACTCTGGCACACAGTGACAGGAAGATTTCCTTGGCCTCTGCAGCCTTGTCAGACAGATAAATGTTGTAGATCTCCCATCATACACCCACACATGCTCACACACACACATATACTGGCTGTATGGAGATAGGAAGGTGGCTGACATTTGTGGTGCCTCGGGTGAGGACATGGCCTTTTCTCCTCATTTCTCTTGGCCAATCACCCAGACTGAAAGGGGAAAGGAAGATAAGGCCTTTTGTTTGGCCTGACAATATCCTACTGATACTGCCGTGGGAGACCATTCAGTGTGTGAGGCCGTGTGCATGTCTGTGTCGGGTCTATCCCACCTCTTTAAGACAGGGAACCCCTCAGAGAAGTCACTATTAGGGGAGGGCATTTACCATCAGAGGATCTCACAGTCGCAGTGTGCCAGCTTGCACACTCATGATCACAGAGCCTACACACAGAGTGACAAGGTGTCGTAGTTGGTTTGTCTACAACCAGATTAGTTAGCAGAACTGAAGATTTTTTTGGTTTTCTTGTGTGATTTTTGTCAGTATTTTAAGGTGACAAGAGAGCAGGGTTGTAAGTAACTACTGAGCTGGAAGTAGATTTTCTCCTTCTCTGCTGAAAACCATTATCTGCCTTTAACATCATGGCTGACATGACAGTGACTGACAGGTGACAGCAAGCAGACAACTGCAGCCGAGTGAGTTTTGGTTTGCCTGGTTGCCTTGAAAAGGCGGTATGACGTGTGAACAATGCAACTCTAATCTGACAGATTTGCCTTCTGCTCGAGATGTTGTTTTTTTTCCCTTTTTTTTGGGAAGGGGGTGGGGGGGTTGTCGGAGCATATACTGTCACCTATATGCAGTAATAAAATGAAGAAAACAGGAAAATTGACAGGTTTGGCTCGATGCGTACCAGACCGGCACTTCACATCCCGGGACACCATGTTAGCCAGATGTCATCCCATATCATGCCAGATAGCTGGATATTACATTGTTAGCAGTAAATGGTGTAAAGATCGTGTCAGGTGGGAAGGGGGGAATGCACTCATTTAAGATGATATCACTCCACCAGAAAACGGGGGCAGCAGCCAAATGCAGGAGGATTGATAATTTTGTCAAATTGCCTGCAGCACTTTGAGGGCTCGTCGTCAGCTGCCGAACATCTTAAAGAAGATGCCGGTATAATATATGAAGCCATCTTCATAATGCATCAAAATTGAATGGCTGGAATGCCACTTAAGGTAGTGGTGGTGTAATTGGTACTCAAAAAATCTTAATAGTATCATATATCTTGAGCTGGGCTTTTAAAAGGATCTATTGTGAGATCTTGCCTTGATCTCTTTCTCTCTCTCTCTCTCTCTCTCTCTCTCTCTCTCTCACACACACACGCACACACACAGGATAATGCATTCAAGCCATCATTTCGTCTCAGAATTCCCAAGCGTATTGGGACACCACATGCTATAATGATCCTCTGTAAATGGCTTGGTTGGACTGCTAACTTGTGTAAATAGTGCAGGCAGAGACTAATGTACTGTCTTGTAATAGGGGGAAATTACCTGCCTATTACAGCTAGACCCTCCGAGAGCGGAGGAGAGGAGGAAGTAGAGGAAGAAAGGAGGGCGTGAGACGAGGAGGAGACGGGAATGGAAAAAGGAAGGTGATGAGGCTGAGGAGGAAGATGAAAGGAAAGCTGGGATAGAGACAGAACATGAAAAGTTTCTGTTGTGTATGAGGAAACTTTTGATTTTGATCTAATGGAAGATCTAATTTATCGCTCTTGTGATTAAAAATTGGTCGTGATGATTTGAATATTTATGCGCAAAATTACGAGCCAATACAGGACGTGTGTTTCTCCTTTGTCATCCTCCCCCTGGTTTTCTGAGGGCCTCTCTCAATCTGATTTCAGGCTGTTTCTGGGCAGACAGGTTTGGCTGAAGGTTAGGTTAACGTTCATAATTTTGAAAGGCAGCATTGCCTCTGTTTTCGTGCAGATCTTGTAACACATCAGCAGAAATGAATCACTGCATATGAATGAGAACAAACAAAGTCATTTATTATCTATATCTGCTTATCTATGCAGAGTCACGGCGGGTCAAAGTTAGTCAGGCTGGTGTTGTATTTGAACTGCAGCAGTTTAGTGGTTAGAGGCTGTACAGGTACATCTCACTGTATTTGTTACAACAGAGACCATGAGTATTTTGAAGATCACCATCATAGACTGAGGGACCTCGCGCCCACCAGATCAGAGCTAGTGTGTAACTTGTGTATTTGGTTACCTTAATAGATGAAAATGGTAATTAACTACCACACCATTTAAAAGAGTAACTCAAATTATGGCAAATGGGAAACTTGAAAATGTAAACTTATGATCCTAGGTATAATTTGTACTCAATTTTCTGTTCGTTATTTTGTGGATATTTGATGTCGATAATGAAACAAGTCTTCATCGTGATTTAATTTCCCTCTCAAACAAAAAACTGAACTAAAAGAGGATCCATTAATGGTGTGTAAAAAGTATATGAATGGAAGTTCCCATAAAGGCCTTGTAAGTGTTAATTAAACAGTTGCAAAGGGCCATTCATGATGTTTTGGTTAATTTGCGTCTCGTCCTAAACAAAATATGAAGCTTCATGAATCTCCTTTACAAATCTGGACTTTGTTTGCTGACAAAATTCATGCTCCATAATACCAGCACCATGTTTTGTCATGCTTGTTTAAAGAAATTAATTGAAAATTTCTGCAGAGTCAGTTGTAATGCACACTAATTTCCTTCAGCTATTGGTGAAGCATAAATTGGCAAACATCCGCATAATGTGTTCATGTGAATAGACAGTTTAGATCGCTGTTTGTTAACAATATTTGTTTGCTTAGTTATTGTATTCACGGAGACAAATATGAGGCATGTCTTTTTATGCAGCTTCATTTCTTGTTAGTTGTTTGCTATTATGATAACAAGGATCCATTTGATGTCAGCAGGCCTTTTATCTTCAAATGAGCCATTTAAATGTCACTACTGTAGGGCTCTGTGTGTGTGTGTGTGTGTGTGTGCGATCATTACATTTACAAGGCCCATTCACGTCTCGTCATTTTTCCTACAATGAGAAATTACCAGCATTCACTCTCTCTGATGCTGTAACAGTAACAATATTCAGTTTTTAATA
Organism: Lates japonicus; assembly: GCA_033238685.1. Classification (NCBI taxonomy): domain Eukaryota; kingdom Metazoa; phylum Chordata; class Actinopteri; family Centropomidae; genus Lates; species Lates japonicus. Next base: position 89,890 of record BRZM01000684.1, on the reverse strand, counting down.
ATTATTGTTCAGTGACATAAATTCAGGCGTTTGTCCGTTTCTCTCTCCTCGGTTGTTTGCTGTTAAATCAACCGGCCGTCACACAATGATACAGGAAATTAGAGTCATTATTCACCCGTGTGGTTCATAGAAATGTTGTCAGTTTAAAAGTTGGAACATGCTGCTAACTCATCGTGCTACAAACACTTCTGAAACTGGTTTTAAAGCTTTGCTGTGATGGTGCAAAAAGATAACTTCCCACGTGACCACAGAGAGGGTCGCACAGCATGGCAGAAGGAAAAGAAATGATGATAATATATCTGATTTCTCATCATCAAGAAGATGATTGAGCAGTGATGAAACTCTGGTATTTATATTTGCCAGCTGCTGCACAGAAGACACTTGTTGCACCAGTTCAGTTTAGGAAGAGACGTTTTACGACTAAGAATCTATGCATTTAGAAATATATAGGCTGCACTATATCTCACAAGTTTAAGTTTATATTTTACTGTAGTTCCACACTTTAAATATGAATAAACATATATAAGCTGTAACTTTTTAAACTGCACTGTGGATAACATCCTAGTAGAGTAACCTGACATACAACGTGAGAGTGTTAGCTAAACCAAATAAAGTTTTGAAATTTGATCTTAATGTAGCAAATACTGATCAATATAAAGAAGTAATGCACTAGTGAAAGAAGTATTCAGATTTTTTTTTTACTTAAATAAAAGTAGTAAATACAGTGTAAAACTACTCCAGAACAAGTAACAGTCCTGCACTTAACATTTAAATACAAATTATTATCATCAAAGTGTATTGAAAGAGTTACAGTAAACAGTATTACTGGATTATGCAGCTAATATTTTACTATTTTATAGGGTTATAGGGTGGTTTCATTTAGTGTGTAAACATGCACCATTCACTACTGTAGCTATAGCTGCTGTCAATTACATGTAGACAGTGTTGCAGTGGTCTCTCTAAGTGTGGATACTGTGGCTTCTCAGTGGTTTCGGTACTGTTGTATGAGGATACTGTATGTTGTCTGGGGTCAGGCTTCAAGGCTAAAGTCAGGGAACAAAAGTCTTGTGTAGGCATGCTTGCTTTTTAAGATGGGCAGTGATACACACAGTGTCTCTGGCTGTTCTGTACTGAGCTGGGGAGCTTTTACACAGCATACACAGTAGTGGAAATCAGGTATAAAGGAGTATAAAATGGAGGCACTACAGTTACAGTACATGTAGTTTAAACCTGTACCTAAGTGCATCACTTGAATGAATGTACTTGGTCGCGTCCCTCCACCTGACAGCGGAGTCTGACTCCATCCTGTCAGAGCTGGACCCTGCTGAATGGGATCTGCTTCTTAAAGAAAACCTGATATTGGCTCCGTGTCCTGTTGTGGTCTAACCTTCATGCACAGAGCACTGTCTCTGCCTCTTTGCTAGAGTGGCAGATAAGCTATAGGGCAGCCCTTCCAGTGCACTACTGGTAATTTAGGAAATCCTTACTGGCAGGTTGAGATGACAAGGCCACTGTCTTTGTGGCAGTGCTCTGTAATTTGCTTGTTTTCCACTCTGCCATAGAGCTGACGCACTGCAGGAGCAGGCAAGCCAAGGAGCATTTCTCTCTCTCTATGACTGTCTGTTTCTTTCTCTTGCTCACTCGCCCATTTGCTCGGGGTACGCTCTCTCCTATTGTTGTCATTGTGTTATTCAGCTCAGCTCTGTGGCCTCCGAGTTAAAAAGAAAAACACAGGCTGCAAACACCACAGAAATCAGAGCCTAATGTCTCACAGCGATGAAATGCACTGTACGAGTGAAAACACAATGCTCTGACAGTTTGGAATACAGCGATGTTTTTTAAATAGGCTTTAACAGGCTTTGTCAGTTTTCTGAAATATAAAAGCTGCATGTGCACATAGAAAGAATACAGGTGCATGGAACATTTTCCAAATCCTGAAACTGCCAATCACCAATCTCATGTGGAGTCTGGCATCCTACTTTGATTGTAATGTGATTAAAAAAGCCTCTAAATATGGATACACCATCGTGCATCAGTGTAGCTCATGATTAACTGTTCTGTCACTTTTTGTGTAATTTTCATTTTCTAAAAATTGCTCCTACAACACCCAGCTGAAAGAACATGTGTTTCTCAGCTCATACTGTATATTACAGGTGAAAAATCACCAAAAAATGAACAGGCTTTGGTACAAGCCTTTATTTCCTTCATCTCCTAATGAATCTTATACACTGTGATACCTTGAAACAATACTGAATCCATGTTTATAGAACATTGCTCAGATCTTTAAACTGATTGATTGAAATATGATTAATAAGGCATCTGAATATAGATACACCATCAGTGCATGTCTGTAGCTAAACACAGGTTTAAAAACGACCAAAAAATGAATGGAGTTTGGTGGAAGCTCGCTCCTTTATTTCTTCTAATGAATCTTATGAATTTTATATATATGTGCTGTGCAGAGTATGACATTTATTTTCCGCTGTCCTGGAGCGTTGTGAGGAATTCTCTCCCGTCATTTTCACACAGTTATTACCTCTTTATCTATTTGCTGCATTAGTCACTGAATAAAACTGTTCAGTTTGAATTACAATTGTTTTGTGAGCAAAAAGAGCTCTGGACAGAGGCTACACTCGTGTATGTACAGTACTGTGTGTGTGCGTGTGCGTGTCAAAAGAACTTTGAATGGCTCCCCTGTTTACCATGGCGACGCCGTGGCCTGTGTTCTCTCGTCTCTACGGTAACCGAGGCCCTGAGCTCCCTCTTATTGGCTCAGCCATTGAACTCCCAGCTAGAGACAAAAGAGAAGGACCCGGCACTGGTAATTTCTTATCACCAAATCCCATTAGGCTCAGGGTTTTTCAGGTTTTTTTTTTTCATTAACCCACACAAAAGTAAAGTGGAAATCACCATACCCAGTCAGCTCAGCCCCTACTGTGAGCCTGACTAGGCCCCCTAATAACATCACTCTGCTGTAGCTGGTGCTGGATTAATACGAGAGAGACTCACAAAAAGTACATTAATGGAATCAACCCCAAATGAAAAATAAAAAGCTGTTGTTGTATTTCAAAACAGCAACACTTCATTATCACATTAATCCTCATACCTTTGTGAAAAATTGTCTGAGACCATTGTAGATAAAGCTAGTAGCCACTATGTTATTTCAATGATAATTTTAATTAATAATTAGATAGAGTATGTTATTAATCCTAGAATCAAATCACCCAAGTCATGCTCGATAAGAAACACAAGAACATGTAAAAAGGAAGATGAGGAAAAAACACATGAATAACTAAAAACTTCTTTCCTGCTGTAAAGATAACATGATATTGAAGGCATTTTCCCACTGGTCTTATAATTTGTATATCATCAGTGTGTTTGGGTCCCTGTAAAGAGATTATCAGAAAACTTCTGTTACTGACAATTGAATAGCACATGTATATTTTTAATTAGTATATTAAACTCAGTCCAATCCAAGAAATGTCAAAGTCATGATTGGTTTATTGAGTGATATTTTCCATATGAAGATCAGCTGTCTGAAATAGGAACACTTTATTATTTAAGTTTTAGTTTACCAGTCTAGAGGAGAACAGTTCAGTCGTACAATATCTTCAGTGGCTTTTCATTGACAGTCTGCGATGTGGTTGTTTACCCGGCAGCAGGGCTTTAATGAAAGGATCCAATGTTTTAAGAGCCACAGTAGAGACCAAACGTAAGGTTATCTTGGCCTCTGCTGCTTTTGTGTTTGTTTGTTTTTTTCTTTCATTATATTTCTCCCAAGTTCCCCAGCTGCAACTAAACTGCTTTAAGGTTATTTAACAGAGCCAAGGTTAGTAATATGATGAGAAATAAACATCAAGAAGTTCTGGTAAACACACAGTACCCCTAACAAATTGTTTTATAATGCAGCCCTTTCAGATTAATCACCCAGGGGCCCATTATGTGAATGTATGTTGTGCCATGAAGCAACAGAGATGATTTTACAGCCAATTCAACCCAGACACATGTGATGTAAATTATAAAATGCAACATGGAGGTGTCAGTCTTCTCAACTTTAATCTTTTTCTTTTAATAATTATACTAATGTCTACTAACGTGTCAGGATTTAGCTTTTTACATTGCTTAAATTTAGAGTAATTTTGATTTTAGAGTAATTTTTTTGAAATTTGGACCAGAAATGTTCTCAGAAACGTCCATTCAGAGGCGTCTGGATGAAACAGGACCTTCTGTAGTAAACTGATTTTTTTTATCCAGTCATCATTTCAGCTCCACTCTGCATTTTCTGTCTTTCACCTGTCACCCTTCCTCCAGCCAACAAACTCCCATTCAGTGTGTGTGTGTGTGTGTGTGCGCGCCCTAACACCACTAGATCTGACACCTCTCAGCATACTGAATGGGCCCGATATACCTAAGGCCGTAATCACTGCGGTTTCTGCACGAGTGTGTGTGATAACCGCCTCTATGAAGTCGGATTGACAGACAAAGGCCTAATCGCTCCTCAGCTCCAGCAGCCAAACAGCTCAGAGGAAGTATTGACCCAAAAGCACCATAATCCCCTTCACCTAACATGGGCAATTTCATGTAATACCTGTAATAACACACATTCAGCTCAAAGTAGTCATCAAAAGAGCTCTGAGCATCTGATTTTGAGAGGTGAGCTGTTTGAATAAAAGGGACCTGAAGAGTATATCAATCTGTAATAACAACATCGTGGCTCGGACTCGCTTTCTTTTCAACTTATCGCTGCTCCTCTGAATCATTTTCACTCACGTTCTCTCACTCTTTACAGCGCTCTCTGTCTAAATGTGTCGTTCATGTTGCTTTACGCTTTCTGCTTTTGGTGTTGTGTTAAAGAAACATATGGAGACTCACGTGGTAAAGATAAGCCGTGTCAAGAGCTGTTCCTTCCTTATTTTTGACATCTGAATTGCCTCTGTTACATACAGTTTGCATACGTCCTGTCATCTTTGTGTTCTCTGCTGTCAGTAAAGTTCTTGTCGCAGCGCTGAAAAATCTGTGAAATAGCAGCAACATAATGGTGAGGTTCAGAAGTTGCAGAGAGCTATGGATGCCAACAAGGGACAAATATCAAACACAGCTTTATTAGCAAATAAAATAAATAACATTTTTTAGGAGGCATCAGGTTAAACTTTATAAGCGAGAACAAACAGAAATGGAGCGCAGTCTTTTTATTGTTCAGAAACACAGACTTCACTTTCTCTCACTGACTCTTTGTTGGCCCGACTCCACTAAAACTCCTGTCGCTGATTAACTTTCTGTGCCAACAAAATCACAAACATGGAAGCTGAGATTCCTTCAGTTTTTTTTGTCAGCACTGGTCGACTGGGAGTGTGTTTTCCTGCTGCACACAGAGTGTGTATAATGTGAGGCTTAGTGAGGAGAAGTGGTGCACATGAGGGAATATGTGGTATTTTCTGTTTGTGTTGGGCTACGTTCACATAAATGACAGGAAAGAGCAAGAAAAGAATCACTAGAATGTTTTTCTTGGAAATGCATATAAAAATGTGTTTATGTGGATGACTCGTCATCAGCTGACTCATCATGAGCATGATATGAGAGATAAAATTATTTGAACCCTGCTGAACCTGGTCTTTTGTGCTCTAAACCTCAGTCCAGTGCCATGTGCAAGATACAGATTGTGTTGTATTCACGTCTATCCATTCCTACAGTGGTTATTATAGGTGCATCCTTTCCAAAGAAACAAAATACAGCATGTTTAGAGCTACACCTGACCTGTGTCACCAAATTAAAAGCCAAGACTACTTAACTTCTGAAATACTGCACTCTCTTACAAATGAAAAGGTGAATTCACAAGTAATGAAACACACAGTTCAATATATTCAGGGGTTTTACTGCTGCAGCCTTATTTTTTGTATGACCAGTAGCTTATTAGCAAATTTTAGAATAGATTTTCCTTCATAATTGGAATTACTGAGTCCATTTGCTGCCTTTATGATCCTTCTCTTCTTGTGAGACTATTAGACTACATTTTACTAATACTCTGTAAGTGTGACTTCTGGCCAGCTAAAGGTGAACAGAGTCACTCTAGTGTCCAGTCTGCCCTCAGTCCAGTGTGAGAGGATGAAGTAGTAGACGCAGCCCAGAGGACGTTTTCTAACCTCTTGTCTTGTAAACGCAACGATGGCTTAAAACCTTAAGTAAACAGCTGTTAATACCGGCTGTGTAGTGATAGTAAAAACGTACTTTCTCCACTCTACAGCACAGTCTGGACACAGTTTTACTTGTGGTATTAGTAGAATAATATGATGCTGTTATACCATGTTTCTGTTGGGACTGTGAAGTCAGAAAACAACAATACACACACACACACACCCCTACCTACCACCATCATCATCACAGCTTCAATCATCACTGTCTGCATTTACTCACACACACACACACACACACACACACACTTTTAGCCTCTGATTTGGTATTCATGTCACAGAGATTAATCAACCTGCTCATCCCCTGGCTGCCACACAATCACACACACACTACAGTCACATGTTGTACCTCCCTCTAGATGTTTGTGTGTTTATGTGTGTGTGTACATGTTTGAGAGTCAGTGACAGAGGCCTCTATCACCAATCTGCATATCTGCATATTAGCACTGGACCATCCCTTTAATTTCCTACAGCGGCTGATAACCATCGGCTTCTCTCAGGCTCTTTGTCGCTCGGAGATTTCATATGAGTGTATGTTTATGTGTGTGTCTGTGAGAGAGAGAAAAGGTTGTTGGCTGACTAATACCATCACTTCTTTCTGTTGTCCTGTACACATCCACCATGACAGGACTGTCAGACTTTACTTTTCTGTTTGATAAGTGAAACTATGTGTGAGCTATAACAGGAATGTTGCAGAGAGGAGGAGGCAGGAGGTCAAACGGGCTGAGGGAGGTGTTCAATGACTTTGTTCATTCCTGTTGAGGTGGAACAGCATCTGACATAGTGTTGGTCTCTCCACTGAGACACAGTGATAACACTTGTAACTACATTAAACTGCTAAACTTCTACACTCACCTGAATCTGATCAAATGTCTCAGTAAGATCAGTTGTCGTTAAGTGCTTCCCACAATACAGATCCATTATATCATGTCAGACATAAACAGCACTGATTGGATGATACTGTTGTCTGTCAGTGATCCCATGGTTTTTCCTCTTCCTCTGGATTCTACAGCAGAGCAGAGCTGCAACTAATAGGTGATTTGATCAGTCAGTCGACAGAAAATTAATTGGCAACTATTTTGAGGCTCAGTTTATCACTTAAGTAATCTATCAAGAGAAAATGATGATTCCAGCTTCTCAAATATGAGAATTAGCTTCTTTTTTCTATTTTATATAACTGTAAATTGTTTGGTTTTGGATTGTTCTTTCAACAAAAGAAGAAGATGTCACCTTGCCCTCTGGGAAATTGGCATTTTCCTTTTTTCTGATGTTAGAGAAACATCAGAAAAGAACCTGTCAGGGGAATAGTGACGTCTTCCAGAAGAAGATAAATCAAGGTCTGGACATGGAGTCAAAGAAGTGACTTCTAACTGTGATTTAAACCTGTGTCCATTATTATACTGAACCCTTATGGTGCTGTGGCTCTGGAGAAAACATCTTTAACGGTAACTTTCAAACAAAGGCAAAGTGAGTCAACAAGTATAACACACTCCTGTCCTTTAAGAACCAGAGGAAGATAAGTTTATAACAAAACATAAAGGGAGTCAGGTTGAAGCTGTAGAGACTCACAGTGACCAGTTAAGTGACAAGTGTGGTGAGTTATAATGAAGTATTTGTAGCTAAAACTCCTCTAACACATGTGAAGGGCACATAAGTGCGTGTGTGGTTTTTCTTTTCCCTTGGTGGTAGTTTTGTTATTTGTGATTGACTGATAGCTGATCAATCTAAAATGACATGGTGATATGATGCTGCAGTTTGTAGGCTTTAATATAGACTGTGCACCTGTGTACCTCTCTGCTCCAATGCCTACAGGAAAATATATTTAATCACAACGGAAAACACTCAAACTGTTGTTTGTTGATATCAATATAATACCATTAATGAACATTGGCACATAATTTAGCTTTTCTGATATTTCATGGATTAATTTTATATGATTTTATAGAATAACCACCGATGTTAGCTGTGATGTGACACATCTTTACATCAGTCAACACAGATTATGTGTGTGTGTTGCATGCTACATAATGTTTGCGTGTTTGTATGTGTACATATGGTCACACAAGTGTGTTTGACAGCTCCACAGTAATAATTGTGTCACCTTAATTAACTCTGTGAGGTCTAGGCAAGTGGCCTTGCAGCAGCCTGTGTGTGTGTGTGTGTTTGTGTGTGTACTGAGTCACATCACATCATGGGGTGGCGACTGCTAATCTGTTATTTGCTATTGTTCTCCGAGACCTTGGGTGTGACAAGAGGATGGAGGAAGAGACGAGGGCGAAGAAGAAGTAGATAGAGAGGTTATGAATGAAGCCTTTGCGTGAGAGTGTGTGTGTGTGTGTGTGTGTGTACCGGAGGAGAGGGCGCCTGCGTGAGAGAAAGAAGGCGTCGCGTGTGTCTCGCCCACATTATGTACATCATGGGTCTCACAGGTCTCATCTATGAATATTAGCCCTGTTAAAATAATGTTGTTTTCTGATTAGCACCTGTTGAGATGTCTGAGCTCTACACTCTGTTTGTCTTTGAGATGAGTATGTGTAATGTGTCCTGAAGACTAAAACAGAAGAGAACAAGTCTGGTTGTCTGGACTAGGTGACTTGTAACTTGTAACTTAACTTCCTTTATTTACTGCAGAAAGATAAAAGTTAGCCTCACATGAATCGTGGGTTTTGGTTCTTCTATAGTCAGTGTGTGTGTCTTAACGAGCTTTCAGTGAGATAAACACTTGAGCTACAGATGCCGCACAGAAAGAAATCCATAATGTTTAATACCAAGGTCAGGGTTATTGTTTCTCTCACTGTGCCGGTACACTCTGCCACAATAGGAGATTTTTTTCCCCTCAGTGAAGAAAAGTTTCCAATCAAACCGTGCAGCTGAGTGTGTGCGTGGATGAGGTGAAGTGTCAATACCTCCATCTGCACTGCACATCAGCAGTTAATAACCAGATATCCTTTGAATGAGGACAGATCTGAGTGGTATTTGGATAAGAGAGAAATTTCTGCATGTTTTGTCTGATTAACTTCTACTGAAGTCAGTTCAACTCGTGCACTTTTACAAACAAACAAACAAATAAGCTTTGATGGGTGAGGCTGGTGGTGCACAAATGCACCATTTACTTCTGTTTGAGTAACGTTTGCTATAAACTATACTGTAATCCTTACATTTGAGAAGCTGGGACCAGCAAATGTTTGTCATTTCTGTGATATAATCATTATGAAGTCATAATATAAACTGTGTTTTGTGTCCATATTCAACATGTGTACATGTGATAGTACAAAAGAAGTTTTAGCTCTTTATGAATAAGGATCAGGTGTTAGCAGTTTATTGAATATGTGAACAGGATTGCAGGGCAGGGTGTTGGCTGTGGCTTCTCTTGGCTTCCAGACTCAGCAGACTCTCTAGAGGACCCTGTGAGAGACAGAGGAGGGAGACAGACATGGAGGGTAGTGTCTATGACAGGAAGACATGTTTGAGGTCCTGAACAGCAACAGCAACAGGCACCTCATGAAATAAGATGCATATATAACAGCTCCATGTAGTTTGTCCAGCTCAGATATGTAATCAACAGAGCAACTGAAGCAGTGACTGTGTGTATGATTTCCCTCCTAAAAACACGCTTATGTTGTCTGTCAGACTGAAAGAAGCGTAATGGACATCTTATCAGTGCAGAGTGACAGTATGTGCTACTACATAGTGTGTGGCCCAGGAGGAATAGACTGCTGACAGCACAGTGATGAGATGATAATGTATGTTGTTCATGCTGGAGAAAGACAGAATGATAGACATGGCTCCTTCTTGCTCTTATCCTGATCATCTGTCCAGTTCGACTGACTGACGCTCTGCAGTCCTCACCCTACAGACTCCCAGTCAACCTGAATACCTGAGGAGGAGGAGAGGAATGTGGAGGGATGATCTATGAAAAAGTTAGCATGACAGTTAGCATCTGAGAGAACACGTCAGATTGAAGACTCAAACATGCATGAAGGGGAAAAATTGCTCTGCTTACCAGACACATCCTCTGGGCAGAGTTACTGCTTCATCCTCTCATGCTGAGTCATTGCAAAGTGGTGTTAGGAGACAGGTCGGGAGACAGGTCAGGGCTGTTGAGCTTTTAGAGCTTGACATCTACTCTAGGGACTAAAGTCAGGGTATCTTGGCCTCTACTGCTTCAGTTTTGACCAGTTAGGTGACCTTGGTCAGAGACAGCTCTGTGCTCTAACAGACATTAAATTGAATGAATCATCCATCCATCTAGTACATGTAGCACAAACTCTCCTTAGTGTTTCAAGTCAAGTCAGCTGAGTTTAGGTACCCCCCCCACCCCGTCCCCGTCACTCTTGATCCCTCCATCGCCGTCACTGCTTTTATCTCGTCACCCGAAGCAACCTCTCCATCTTATTGTCCTGCCGCCGCTATCTGCCTCTTTGTTGCTCTGATGAGGGTCAGCAGGTCAGGTGGAGGGCTCGTCATTAGCCGGGAGTGTGCACATGTGTACACAAGATAATAAGGTACTTTAATGAGCACTGTGAGGAGATGGAGAGGAAGGAGAACAAAGCATTTAAAGTAAAGATAAAATGTAAAGAAATCATGTGTGTATGTTATTCAGTTTATTAGGTACAGTGCCTTTTCCTTCTTTCTGTTGCCTTCTATACTGACCAGTCACTCTCTCTCACTCACTCTCTCTGTGTCAGTCAAACAATGGTGCCAACAGGAAACTGCTGACGGCATTTAGGTTTGTTGTAAACAAACAGCATCCAGAGCCATCCACCAGCCTCCCACTTCATGATCCCTCCTCCCCGTTTAATTTGGACGTTTATACGGGTTTACAAATATCATCAATCTAAACTCACGTGCTGAAGAGCTCCAGGGTATTGGGCAGCTCCTCTGGTGTTCTGTGTGTGTGTGTCTGGACATCAGTGTATTGTGTTGGCTGGTAATGAGAGCTGCTTGGCGTGTTGCTACCATCTCTGATCTCTGGGCCTGTTTGTTTAGGTGCTGCTGTTCTGCTGCGTGTGCCTATTTACATACATGTGTATTTGTTCAGCTTTCTCAAGGTTTGGCTCATCGCAGCCAGGAGACAAGTATAATAGTGATGTGTGTGTTTGCCTGAGGGAATAGAATCTAGAGTAAACACACATGTGTCCGATGAATGGGCCTGTACACATTGAACCTGTCATGTGTGTCATTAAAGTCTGTGAGAAAATAGATGTTTGTTTCAAAGTTTAGAAAGAGTTAAAACCACTTCACTTTAAACAGCTAATTGTAGAAATGATATAGCTGCTTGTTTCTGAAGTTTGTTGAGAGTGAGATTATTGTCAGGTATATTTTTTCCTAATATCATTCTCTAATTGTGTTTTGTCACCTTCCTCCTGTCAGTCTGTCTCTCTTTGTCACATTACTCTTCTACTTTTAACATCTTTATATTAATGTTTGTTGTGTTTTTCTCCACAGGATTCCAACCATGAAATCACAGAGACAGAAGAGACGTGAAGAAGACAACACAGAAGAGACGTGAAGACGTGAAGACAACACAGAAGAGACGTGAAAGCGACAACATTTCCAGGTCAGTGTTTATTTATTTCAACAAACATACACAGACAGTGAAGTTAAATATAAAATGCAATCTTGAATGTACAAGATATGAGCTAAATAAGCGCCACTGATTGGCTGATTGTACTTATATAATATTAAAGAACAAAGTGTTTGTGAACAACAGGAACACACGTTTTCACGTTTCACAGTGTGCCCGGACGGCTTTACCTTCACAGTTTGCATCGGAGATGTATTGCCGTGCAGTAACCATCAGGCATGTGTTAATGCTAATATAATGCTGCTCATTCTGCAAAATCGGCTTTTCCACCTGGTATTGAGCTTGAACATTAAAACAAAGCGATCTCCGGTCTATCGTATAACTAAGCAGCTAAGCTTTTAGTCTGGTGTCAAAATGCATTATGTCAGAGTCCAGTTGTCTGTTTAATTTAATAATAATAATTATTAATTTTTGTAAAATTTCAACTGTTCACTTCTTTCTGTTTCCTGCTTCATATTACAGGTCTCTACAAACACTGGGGAGAACACCCATCGACCCTCAGTGCAGGTCACACTCCACCCCTGGGGGCCCCTCTTCACTCTTACTCCCGGCAGGTTGAGACCAGCTCGAAGGAGCTGCTTCCTGACGTTTCTTTCAGCCTTGTCCGTTACGCCACGGAATTCAGAGCGCTTGGAGGGCGTCCACAAGCCTAATGAACCTGCACCTGCCTCAGGTAAGACTCAACTCACAGTAAAGAGTATTTGCATAGCAGTCTGTCATTTAATTTAGTAGTAGTGATCCCTGAAATAGCAGCGTCATGTCACTCTACAAAGCTTGCCCATCACATTTACTTATGTTTTATTGCTGCTGCCTGCTCTTGTGGGGCTCCCCTGAGAAAGGAGAAAGGGAAGTGGTTAAATAACAGTCAGTATTCACAATGTGAAATGTTAAATATGGCTCCTGTCTTTCAAACATCTCCCAGCTCACAGGCGCAGATTAACCTCATCTTGTTTGCAGTAGAGGCACCAAGTTTACAGAAAAAGATGCTGACAATCTTTATCTGACTTTTTACATAAGAATGGTTAATTAAGTAGAGACAGGTGTTTTCTACCTGATGTTTTGACTCAAAGCCTGAAGTCTTCATCAGAAGCTTCCTGTCAGCTGATTTAACTGGACAACAGGAGAATCAGTCTGTCCATCTACATACTATTTGTTTTCTTTCATCCACTTCAGGTGCAGAGGTGCCTCCTGCTGCTCTGACAGAACAGACAGAATCACTTTTGGCCAGCAACAGTCTAACTGGCCTCCACCCACTGAATCCTTTTCTATGAGCCAGTGCATGTGGTGAGCGATCTCTGGTCAAAGGTGGGAGGGTGTACCTACTCTGTCTGGGATTACTTCTTAACTTGCCAACTTCTAACTACTGACATTAATTCTGTAGTTCACTCCCACTTTACAATAACTTAAATATTAATTGGCAGACACATCTGGTGGGATAATGTCATAATATCTAATCAAATCCTAATTCCAACAGATTTTTGGGTTTAGTCATACTGAACCCTGACACTTTACTATACTATGCCTTACCATAACACTGACATTTATGCTAATACTTCTGCATTGGCTTTTATATTTACAGATTACTTTTACCTCTAATATTAAAATTACTTTTACCATTAGATATTACTTCTAAATTTGCATTTTAACTTTTACTGTTGCAAACTACATCCTATTAACAGATTACTTTGACTATTGCTAATTACTTTTACATCTATTAATACAGATTACTCATACATTATTATATTAGAAAGTGTTAAAGGTCAGAGCTGGATGTTGATCGCTGCAGCTGCATTAGTCTTTTTTAAAATTCTGCTAATGAATTTTCAGTTCCTCGTCCGTCCACTTATATTTCCTGTCCACAGGAAACAGCAAATGTAAAAGCTTTCCTGACTCTAAATCCTCTTTAGTGTATCACTGTCTCACCTCTGTAGTCTGATCCCTGTACAGTGTGAAAGGATCGTGGTTATAGCAAATAAACTGTAGCTAATATATGATCAGGATTAACTATCACTCAGTTAAGGAAAGATTGTGGTGTCATTTAATAAACATTAGCTGCAGGGACAGGACAAGATTTAAATGCCGGCCATCTGCATGTAAGACGCTCTCAATGCACACACACAGTGTAAATGTACAAAACATGACAATTCAAAGTTACCTGATGTGAAAGCTTATGAGAAAAGATTCTTGAGCAAAGCTATCAGCTCCAGAAATGTTCATTCAAGTGTGGGGAAAAATGTTCTGCTGCTCTATCTTAGGAGGAAAGAAACAGGGACTGACTAATTTCCCTGTTGATTAAACTTTAATTTAATTTTGTTGACTAGTCTAAAAGTAAGAAAACAGTCAACATTGAGCTCTATTTAAGTGATAAAGTCAGAAAAATTATTGCATGTATTTAAGGCCCATATGAAAACCTATAACATTAAAATGCCACTGAAATGTGTTGCACTTTTCAATATACACAGGTGCTGCAGGGTAACATAACTTAGCCACAACAGCTAACTGGCACTGTACATTGACAAAATATGAATGTAGTATTTCTGGTACCAATTAGCCAGGACAGATACGTTTCACTGTTTAGTTGACTAATCACCCACATTTCTTTATATGGAGATTTTAACCAAAAGTCAAAGATGCCTGTCTGCACAGTTACATTCAGGTACATCACTGTACACTGCCATTAAAACAGGTCCCTGTGTCCCTCTGGTCCTCCAGCACATACACAGACCATAGACTCTACATTCCCTGTACATATTCAGTACACAGTTCTGCGATGGACTGACAACCTCCATCACACCAAGTGTTTCCTTGGAGAAAGCTCCCCTCCCCTGTGACCATACAGAGAATTAAACATGGCTAAAATGCATAGTGTGATATGCAGCACTCTATAACATCTCTGCACTGTTTTTGAGACATAAAGCCTCTGGTGTCAGACCATTACTGCTGGGGCCTATTAGCGATGAGTGATGTGGCCACTAATTGTTGGTAAGTACTTGGAGAGAGATGCTGTTGAAAATGACTGGAGGCCGAGTTTATACTGTCAGCCCAGTGCTGAATTTTTCATTTTTCACATACAAGCAACAGACGTGCATGTGTCAGAGCTGTCCATATAAGGACAGGAGAGCTCAGAGTGTGTTTCTTGGTTGGTTTTGTCTGTTCAGAAAGCTGTAAATATGTTGTATCTGTATGAGAATTGATAGAATAAACGGTCTTGAAGCTCCAGTGTAAACGCAGACTTCTCTGCCTGAAGCCTGTTCTGTGTGGCAGACAGGCAAAACCCATTAGCAAGGCTCTGTTAGCGATCGTCTTGTAAACCGAGACCCCGGTCATTCATTAGGCATCAATCAAAGAACGAGGTGTGATGATTAAATGATGAGTGCAAATGCTTAACAGTGTTCGGTACACCAGGCCACTTTACTCTGACACTTGAAAATAGGGGAAAATGGATGGAAGAAAGATGACATTAGTCTCCATGTAGATGGCTGGAACTGGTTGGAACTGGATGGCTGCAACTGCTTAATTTATTCATGGAAGTTATTAAAGAAAGTGAATTTCAAAACCTTGAAGTCAAAGCTTCTCCAAATGCTGGTGGAGCATGGGGAAATTAGAGTGCTTGCGTTGGCCCTCAGTAATCATTGTTAAATTACGCTTAATTTAGGAATTCAGATTTTGTTCCTATTACAGGACTCGGGGAGTGTCAGTGGGCCGAGTCTTTGCAAAAATGAAACACCGGGACTGAGTTTGGGATCTGTGATGCCCTGAAAACTAGACGTCCAGCCATTTTCTAAGATGCTCACATGACATGAGACGACAACAGCTTTACTAACAAATCTCAGGTCAACAGGGGCCCATGAGTCACATCACTTTTACTATCCTCTCCTGTTTACTAATGTTACATCTGCACTTACACATTTATTTCAGACATTTAGCAGTTTTTCTTGTACTGTAAAACTAAATATAAATCCCTTGAGTTTCCATGTTTAAACTGTTTTAATGTACAGCCAAAGACATAACAATGAAAAGCTCATTTTATATAAAACTGCCCCACATGATTAGATAAAACACATGGAGTACTGGGTTATCATGCTGCTTTAACATGAGAACTTGTACAGAGAGAAAAACTTCCACTTTCCAAAAAAATACTTATTGTAGTACTTATTGTATACTATAATACTGCAATCATATTGAGAAGGCTGTAAAGGCAGAAAATGTAACATGGCATGTTTCGTCATAAGGTTAATGTATATGCGTACTGTATGCATTAGTGTGTGTTTGTGTGTAGTCCGCTGTGTCAGTGCTGCTGAGCTCCAGTCAAGCTGACAGCTTGCTGTGACAGAGAGCCTTAAACAAACCCACTGGGTCGGCTGCTGCACAGGAGAAATGCCTTTGATTTTATCAGGCCTGTGTGAGTGTGAGTGTGTGTGTATGTGTGTTCATGGCCTGTTGGCTTAGAGATTTCAGGCCTAATAGCAGGGTGAAGATGTGAAGAACGTCCTTACTGCCTGTGTGTTTTATCTCACAGCACTTTTTGGTTTTCTTTGTTCAGTTCTGATGTCTCTTTTTGTCAGTTTGATCACACTGACCAGGCTTTTTAAAGAAAGTAGAGCTTCTAATAATGTAATGTGTCTATTTCATCATCTTGCACCTCAACTGCCCCTCCCATCTTGGCTTTAGCTGAAAAGTGGTCTTTGAAATTATCAATGGTGAAGAGAATCTAAGCTCAAAGGTTCACTTACTAATAATTTGGGAGCTTTCAGCCTCATCTCATGGTTGGCTGAGTGAAGACCATGAGCCTCTTCACAGTATACTGTCCACAAAGATCAAGAGTGATCATCCATGTACAGACATGATGGTTTCAGTATTTAATTACTTTAACTAAAGCTGTGAATAGATGATTCTAAATATTAATTTTAACACATCTTAATACACTATAAAAAGTAACAAGTCCTGAATAAAAAAAATTATTGCTTATAATTTTGATATTGTAGACATTATAGGAAAACAGAAACAGACAATTTCTCTCCCTGACTACAGAACGTGTGTGCAATTTATTTCACCACACACTGCGAGAGATTCAACATGGCGCTGCCCAAACAATAACAGAGGAGGGTGCCCTTGTTGCAGGGGCAGAGACCACACCGACAAGTCTGTCCAAATCCAAGTGAGACGATTTGAGACGGTACATGAAAATGTGCCTTGTTGCCAACAACGGGGGTCCACATTAGGTACAGGTACAGTTTAAGTTCCTGAGCCCTGATCAGAGGAGAGGTCTGACAGGAAGCCAAACTGGGCGACCCACATACTAATGGACTCCCAGCTACCCTGGTGGAGTCATTGATCACAGTGGGACAGTTTCCAGTCAAACTGTGGGCCCGGGGAAAGGCATCAGGGAAGCTTTGGTGTAGCAGGGCACCTTAAAGTATCAGCCCAACCTCTCATGTCTTTTTGAGCCCGTGTCAGACTCTCCAGTGGGAACGACGGGCAGAGACCTACCCACGGAGACATTACAAAGGAGCTTCGTAGAGATCCACATCCTCTAACTGCAGCCCCATATACTGTGATATATTATACCATGTCACCCAGTTTTATATCCAGACCATCATTAGACACTAAACCTCTTAACTTTAGTGTTTATCATGAATTCATGCTTTAGTAGAATCTGATAAAAAAAAAAAAAAAAAAAAGCTATACAGTTTTGTTGTGATTATGTTTCTTTGTTGTCTTACACTGTGGACATATTTGAAATAATAATAATACTATATAATAATATAATATTTTTTTAAAAAGTAAAATGACATTTTCTGCATGTCCTCAGTCTGTTATAAGCAGGATAAATAATCCCTTAGCATTTGAACATCCAGCACACCTGTTTCCAGCACCGTCCCACTGACTGTCCTGTCCTAAACAATGCTTGTTACAGTTACAGTTCTCTCTGGGTATTTCCAGACAGGCCAGGCTCGCTCAACACTGCTGTCAGGTGGAAATCTACAAAAACGTTGGCTACGCAGGAGAAAAAATATATGTTGTCGTACATGAACCACTGTATAACTTTTGGCTTGATATTATTTTAGGTATCAGGTATAATTATAAGGTATTTGCTGTTATATCATCTGATATTATATGGTTTAATAAGACACATTACATTTGCTGTTTGTGTTGCTTCCTATCCCGTCTCTATCAAGTGTTACAGTCTGCTTTATCGAAAATATTATTTTGTTTGTTGCAGATATGGGAATCTCTACTTCAAGCGCTTATGTTAGGAAACTCTGGAGAGAAAATAGTACTCCCAGCAGCACGGCATCTTGGGAATTCTTGGCCACAATGGGCCCTGCAGACTTTTATTCATCTAAAATGGAGACAGAATCTCAAACGGAGCTGCAACTGATGTGACAACCCGCACTTCCTCAACCTCTGACAAAGACAGAGACGCTGAATGGACAAAGTCCACGAAACAACAGCAAACAACAACCAGTTTTCAACCAGAGGAATTAGTTTACAAGTTCCCACCTTGGATGCATAACTAGCTTTTTGAAAATGCACAGCACATTCCTCCAAACAGAAACTGAACAAACAACTTTATTTCTCCCACTGTCTTCAAGTGACTTCATGATTCTGTCAGCAACTGAAATTAAATTGTACATTTTTTCCTGCTACAGTATACATTCTTTTGTCTGTACATCACATGCCCTGTGTTCTTCTCTGACAGCCAATCAAATCAGTCACACTGACTGACAACCAGAGACCTTGAACAACAGTGACACATTAGCTCTCCTACATAAGACTCCCTCTTATCTAACTCAAGAACATGAGCTCACATCTTGTCCTGCAGCTCAGCTTGTTCAACAAGTGACCACTGGGGAAAGAGTTCTGCTAATGTCAGTCTGAGGGCTAGAGAGATGATTCCCCCTCTAATACACCTTATGCACTTAAAAGCCTGCACAATATGAAATCTAAAGATGCTATAATTACTATATGTGGAGCTACAAAACTTTCAAATTGCAGATAAAAAGAAAGTTAAGTTCCAGGCTTCTTGTCACTCTCTCTGTTTGTTCCATTATTCCCCTCACTACTACACCACTGCACTTTAAACATCATGTAAACGTACTGTTCACACAGGGCCTGTAAGTTACAACACAAGTTTACTTAGTCTCTTATTACCCAGCTGCTGTCAGCCAAACACAACACAACACTGATCGCTAAAGGAGCATTTCTGATACTTCCCTGTCTTTCTTTTAATCATACTGACCTAATGACAACACATTAAAAATACTCTAGAGATGCGATCACACCGGCCGCAACACCTGTTAACACACCAACACTCTGACCCATGAGTGCTGAGTAGTTATTTATGGGTTGGACCACAAACATATTCAACCTCAGCCTTCAGTTTGATCTCAGCTACACACTCTCTGACTTCACGGGGCTAGACACTAAAATGTGAACAGGTCCCATCACGGACAATGGGACAATGTTGTTTAGGTCACTATGACAACATGCAAAGAGAGCTTAATAGACCAATCAGTTAGTGTTCAAGCGTCATAGTGCACAGAAGAGACTTAATTCAATCCAGCACAAACTGTAGGAAAAAAAAAGTTATTTTATGCTATTAAAATCAGAGAATGTTGCATGTGTTTTGCTAAATATTATTCATCTGAATTATTATCTCTATCGTTTTATGATTGCACTTCTCTCTCGACATGTAAACAAGATTTAACTGTGCAGTCGTCATCCTGAAACACTGCATGATTGGTCAAGACTGTTCCAAAAAAAAAAAAAAAAAAACTACAATGGTTTGAATGACTATGTTTCTAGTAAACCACCCGCTGGGTGAAACAGGTACACTAGATTCTGCTTATTTGGAGCCATTAGAGGACCCCTCATTACCTCAAGTGTGTAATTCACCTGCAGTAAGCCAGCGTGGAAAACAGCATCATGCACGAACCAACAAACAATAAGACACAGAGCTGTGATCTGACAGCGCTGTGGGGTCTCCTCTTTCTGTTCGCTTACCACACCAAGCCAACACACAGGCATCAACTCTAAAAGGTCAACATGATCTAGGCGGTACTGTAGATGAAACCATCCAGAAAAAGAATAAACCTGTTTCTCTGTATTAGCCTCAGGAAATGACAAAGTCCTTCTACTGTTTGTTTGCATTGAAATCAATAGATGAACAGACACTACATTACAGAACAAAGCAAAGTGTGGTCACTGACAAGATATTATTATTTGGTCAATGTGAAATATTTCTGTCAACTCTCTGATTTGATTTCCTCCTCAAAGAACGATTTCCTGTTTGAAACATACAATGAGCTCGTCTCTGTGCGTCCACGTGTTTCTGATGCAAACAGCCAGAGAAAGAGAAAGAGAGAGGGGGGAGATTGTCACAGTGTGCACAAAACAGATCATACAAGCCACTTAACAGCACCATAGACAACTGGTACAAGGGAGCGAGAGGAAAATCTAGCCATGCCAGTGCCAGTATAGTTTAACAGCTCGCTGAGAGGCGGGCAGCACCTGACAGATGCCACTTTAGGAGCATAATCCCAGAGGGCTGAAAAGATCCTCCACATGACGGGAAGCCAGTGAAGCAGGAGGAGACTGGAATACCCAACAACGCACTGCAACGTTAAATATGAAATGCCCAACAAAACATCTTTTAACTGACAATGTAAAATATGAAGCTGCAAAGACGAGAAAATAATCCTAATTTGATGCTGAATTAATCCTTTGATTCACTGGTTTCAGAAGCTCAGATGATCAGATTTCCTCTGTTTTGCATGATAGTATACTAAATATCTTAACATTTTGGACTGATGGTTGGACAAAAGTGATTTACATGTTTTGCTCTCAGACATTTTGAAGGCCATTTTTTAGTGTTACACTACAGTTTACTGAAAAAAACAATGAAGCGATAAAATATTCAGCAGATTAATCAATAATGACAATAATAGTTGCAATCCTAGTAAATATGATTTATGTGTTTTATTATTATTAATCGTAGTAGTAGAATTAATTTGTCAAACAAAATAAACTAAATATGACATTTGATCAGTTATTGTTTGTTTAAAAGCAGCAGTCTCTCCTTTACATATATGACAGACTCCAGTAAAATTATATCTCTCAGGAAAATTGCTTTGCAGAATTGTCCTTGAGCCTTATTATAAGAACAGGAGCATGTAAGCAACACTGGGCCTCGTGCAGCAGGCCTGCAGCGACAGCATCATACTTCAGCAGTTTATTCAAATCTGCTCATTAAAAATGTCATATTTCTAATATTTATTGTATTGTTACTGTATGGGGAGGGTTAAATCTCCCTCTCTTTCTCTCGTGCTCCCCACACAGCGCTGCATGGGGAAACAAACAAAAGGGGCGCTTTGAATGGCACGTGCTCCGGGCGTCAGTCACCTGTTTCCTAGCAACGGGCACAACAGAAAAGCACCTGTGGCTCTGAATAGAAAGGCTGTGTAGCTCTTAGTTTGACCAAAAACCAGGGACAAATTGAGGAATATAGGTTTTTTTAATTAGCTATGTGAGTCATAATGTATAACAGAGTAATATTCCCCAAAAAATTAATTCATGAAAATCATTAATATGGTTTATATAGCCTATGCTAATGAGCTTAATAGGCTACCACAGTATTTGAAGTCATGAAGCTGTTAAATCAGCCCTAAAATCGTGAATACAGGCAGCAGCCTATTTAAAAATTCAAATACAGTTTACCCATATTAATCATTTTAATTGTGATCGAGACAATAATAATAACTGAGTCATTAATTATTGGTATTTTAAATAGCTGCCATATTCACTTTATTTTGATTTCTAACCTAATTTTCTTTGCTGAGACAAACTTCATGTGTTTTGTTGCTGTGAAAAAGCTAATTTCGCTACATTATTAAAGTTTTATTTACTGTGATATATATATATTTTCTGATATATTGTAGTGGGGTGAAATATGAAAATATTAGAGCACAGACTCCTCTGAATCCTGTCTGAACGACAGGACATGCGCTAAATTATGGGAATTAAACTGTTTACATGTTGTGTTTTTTTTTGTTTTTTTTTGTTTTTTTTAGCTACACACGCGCGAGCTACACACACACACACACACACAAAACAGATGACAGAGGGAGTAATTTTTAGGTCTCGCGCTCCGACGTCACCAGAACCTCGAGCCCCCTGCATGCAAATCACGTCTCCGCTCGAGCCTCTCCATTGGCCGTCTCTCGCTCATTTAGCTGCTGTCAAAGCGCGCGGCCCGGGCACGCTCCGGTAACTTTTCCCAGTACAGCTTCAACCAAAGTAAGCTCAAACAACCGGTTTTTTATTCTTCTCGTGGCGCTCGCGGATGACAGGAAAAAAGGGCGAAAAGGGGAAGTGCGGAGCAAGTTTACCTCTGAGTGGATTTCACCCTGAGACTACAGCACCTTTTCATTCCTCTCTCTCTGTTTTCTGTCACTCTTTATCTCCCTTTTCCTCGGAGGTTTAGCTGCGCGCGGGCCAGCCTGAATGTTTCTGTGTGTTTGACTGTGAAGTTTTGTCCTACTAAGACGAGGTGAATGTACAGCATCATGATGGAAACGGACTTACATTCCCCCGTGGTGCCCCAGACCAACCCATCCAACCCGGGGGGGACACGGCGGAGGCGGGGGGGCCGGAGGCAAAGTCCCCCAGGAGAGGATCAAGAGACCCATGAACGCCTTCATGGTCTGGTCCCGGGGCCAGCGGAGGAAAATGGCACAGGAGAACCCTAAGATGCACAACTCTGAGATCAGCAAGCGGCTGGGCGCGGAGTGGAAGGTGATGACCGAGGCGGAGAAGAGACCGTTCATCGACGAGGCGAAGCGGCTCCGGGCCATGCACATGAAGGAACACCCGGACTACAAGTACCGGCCGCGGAGGAAGACCAAGACGCTGCTTAAGAAGGACAAGTACTCGCTGGCCGGCGGGCTCCTCGGCTCCTCCGCGGGCGTGGGGATGGGCGGCGGGCAGCGGCTGGAGAGCCCCGGAGGCGGCCACGCGGGGAACGCGGGCTACGCCTCGCACGTGAACGGCTGGGCGAACGGCACGTACTCTGGCCAGGTGGCTGCCGCGGCGGCGGCGGCTCACGCGATGATGCAGGAGGCGCAGCTGGCGTACACGCAACACCCGGGCACCGGGGCTCACCCGCACCACCCGCACCCGCACCACCACCCGCACCATCACCCGCACAATCCGCAGCCCGTGCACAGGTACGACATGAGCGCCTTATCTTACAGCCCCATCTCAAACTCTCAGAGCTACATGAGCGCCTCTCCGCCGAGTTACGGCGGGATCACCGGTTACACTCACCAGCACCAGAGCTCCGGTGTCTCCCCGGTGTCCGGAGCGATCGGAGGGACTCTGGGGTCCCTCGTGAAATCTGAGCCTAGCGTGAGCCCACCGGTTTCCACCGCGCGCGCGCCGCCGCCGTGCCCTACGGGGGACCTGCGGGACATGATCAGCATGTATCTGCCGACCGGCGAGGCGGCGGGGGACTCCTCCGTTCAGAGCAGACTGCACGTGCTCCACCCGCAGCACTACCAGAGCAGCGGCTCCACTCCGGTAAACGGGACGGTTCCTCTGACTCATATTTAAATCTCTAAATGTACTATAAGCACTACAAACCACAACCAAATATTTAAACTCTAGATGTGGGCGCAGGCTGCTGCTGAATTGTAAATTATAGGCGGTTATAGCCATAAAAATGCAATCACTTTGAACAAAAACTTTTTTTATTGTTATTATTTTTATTTTCTTTCAGTGATGGATTTTTGTCTGTCCGAGTTTAAGGAAAGCGCATCTGATTTACTTTTGCTCTCTGGAACAGAGCATGCCAAGTTTTGACACGATTTAAATTATAATCCGTGAAGGCTGGTGCGTTTTTTTTGTTGTTGTTTTTTTTTTTAAGGTTATTTTTTTCCTCCCGACTTTTCTGTGGAATTAAAGGCACCAGCTGTGTGTTTGAGGAACCTGTTTAAAGAGGGAACCGTATAATAAATGGAGGGCGGTGTGGAAGATGTGTTTTTTAAAAAAAAGTTTCTTGGCTGCAATTTAAATTGATTTCCAGTTTTAATGCTTGTAAACATGTGAGTCAGTCGGTGTAATTTGAATTTGTTTTTGTTGTTGTAAAATCTTGTAAATTGTGAATAAATAGGCCTACTGAAAACGCTTTTATGCAATTGTACATAATTTACAAAAAATACCGAGCCCACATTTTCGGGTTGAAGACTAAACGATTTTGCGCTGAGTTTAATAAATTTTCCAATAATTTAATCTTGGAAATGTTTGCAGGAGATTTAAGCAGGCTGCATCTCCAATATCTGCTGTTACTTTACATGTAATACATCCCTGAAATATAGATATAAATACAATCATAATACTGTATCTTTACGGGTTTAATTAAGTCTCGGCAAACTGTCAAAATCTGTTCAAAAATGCAAATGACAAAAAAAAGAATAATTAAACATTACAGACAGGCATGTTTTCTCATCTTACTGACGCCATTAAAAAGAAGGGGTTATTTATCAGTCGGGTTCTTAATTGATTATTTCTCTTATAACTGAAAATGATCATATTTTGCTTTTTATTCTGATCGGTTTTTTTTTGTTTGTTTGTTTGTTTTTTGCAGAAAATGAGTTAAACCGTTCAAACTCGCATAATACACTTCTATCAATATACATTCACGTTGGACATAATTGAGACTAAGATGTTTTAATTTGAAAAAGAATGGGCTACACAGGCCTGCATTTTTCTCCTGAAATTATAATATATATTTTTCTTTGTTTACTTCTAACTGTTCCTGCCCTGGGAATTTCTGATCCCTGTAATTGTATCATGATGTTTAATATAGTTTCTGACATCCTGTAAGTCAAAGGCTGCAGTAAACACTTGTTGGTTGAGGCAGAAGAATGTACAAAATATCAGCCTAATAATGTCCTCATTTTACATTTATCTACGTTTATTAATGTGAAACAGGCTCCACTTTCTCCATAAGACTCGCGCTTTATTATCAGTGTTTAATACTACAAAATTATGTTTACACAATAATTAATGTCAACATACTTTTAAAATATAAAACTAAACTAATTTACCGGGGATGTATTCCATTTTCTTGAAATACATTATGTTATACACTGATTTCTTATTTTCTCTCACTGTTTCTTGCAAGTTGTGATATTTTTCAAAGGCTAAATCATGAGCTAGCCTGTATTTATGGAATCACCTGCGCCTAAAAATATCTACTCGTCACAATGAGAAGGCCTCTCTGTCATCTGATCCTGTTTTTATCTCAAACTCTAGCAGAGTTATTCATCATCTCCAGTATCGTTTTGGTTAATTTTAACATTTGAAATTTAGTTTATAACCTTGACAGTGAGTCTGACTTACATAAACTGAAATATTATATTATGGTGTTGGTTCACAGGCCAAGCAAAGCAAAGTTTCTCTTCTTTTTATTTTTTTTTACTTCCCTGCAGGGTCATGACCTCGCTAATCTAGATCTGAAGCAAAAGTAAATCCGACAACAAGAGTATCCAGTGGTCAATGAACTACTAATTCTTCAACCCCCCCGCCTCCACCTGGGTCCCTCTACTCCAACACAGGTCCTCAAACCTTAGCCCACTCCTGAACCCCCCTCCCTCCCCCTCCCCACCCTCAGCATCAAATGCCTGCATCTGTGCGTATGTAACTCTCCAGGTTGTTAAATTATTTCCTTCTTTAGATTTAATGGCTGAATCACTGGAGGGCCCCCCTCCTCCGAGGTAGGGAGGAGAGGAATGAAAGAGCAGAGAGGAGGAGGAGGAGGAGGAGGAGGAGGAGGAGGAGGAGGAGGGAGAAGGCGAGGAGAGGAGGTTTTTGTGTTGGAGGAGAATGGGGGATTAGTCCTGGTGTAAGCCGGGGGCAGCCCGGGGGTCACCCCTAACAAAAAGCCCCGCAAACAACACCCCTGGTTTTATCAGACTAATTCCCACTCGGGTCTGGACTTAAAAACACAAGAGGCCAACGTGGATGCAAATAAAGCTGTTTCCAGGGACGTCAGGTGTTTAAACTGAAGGTATTTATTAGACACAGCCTGAATGTTCCCTTATGTATGTTTTTATTATTATTTTAAGTTAAATGTCATGTTTAAATGTCTTTGTTTTTGCTTTTTGGTTAAAACTGGGACTGATATGTGAGGGGTTTATTTCCAGAAATTATTTACTCATTTAATACATAAACTGAAAAACTCAACAAACCTGTATAAATATGAGGATAAAGTCATTTTAAAGGGATAATGCATAAATGTTTTCCTGATTTCTGGTGGTTGTTAAGAAAAGACATATTTACAGTAACCACCTTTTTAACTACGACTGCATTTTACTCCTGCATGACTGATGACAATAAATGTGAATTCTTGTTTTCTCATCATTTTAGATGATTTTGCTTCACTGTTTTAAAGAGTAAATGAAGTGGACTGAATTCTGATTTTACCCGAACCAATAATTGATTAATTGGACAGTGAGGAAATTAACGGCCAGACTGAGAGGCTGTGAAAGGTTTGTTGTTCAGACTAAATAGCGTCAGGTAATGTCTGTAAAATGCTAAATTTAAAAAGTCAAAGAGAAAGAGGCAGAGAGGTTAAAGGTTTCTGAAGTATTTATAAACTCCACTTCCTCGTGGGAGGACAGGGGATTTTAAATATAAATAAATAAGACAGAATGAGCAAAGAAAAGATGAAAATGGAAAACTCATCACAAAGTTAACTCCTAGACACTGTTATTATTATTTGTTCAGCGTGACAAACCCGGTACCATCGCCTCTGTGTCGTAATATGAGGAAACAAAACACTGATGGATTCTGTCACATATACACAACCTGCACTCTGAGGAGCATCAAGTCACTAAAAGTCAAGATATGATCAAATTCTCTCTTAAATAAATCAAATAAAAACGTCTCAACTATGAGAGGAAACTGAGTGAATGGTTTATGATGATCTGATAAGTGTGAATCAGGTTAATTATCACCAGGTCCTGATGTGATTTGATGATGGCAGCTTCACTGAACCTCAGGTAAGAGGAAACACACTAACATGACAAATACCTACACCGCTAAAGACAAGGATCAGGATGTGGTCCTGACAGTCTTGGTGGACCCAGGGGCCCCGATTGCTCCTACAGGCCCATCACTGCTGAACCTATCCGCATCCATGTGTCTGCAGGTTTTTCATCCTCTCCTCATGTCTCTGCTTTGGCATATGCTTGGACACCGCTGCTCTGGCACTTCCCACTCCATAACCCCATGTAAACCCCCCCGCATGCTCCCGGTGTCCTGAACGTGGCTAATCGGCGTCAGTTTATTACGCCTCCGCATATTTCCCTCCCTCTCCTCCTATAAAAACCCTCACCTCTCGTCGTTGGACCCGGTTCTGTCATGGGAGATTACGGGGGACCGATTGCACAACACCGAATGTGGCGCGAGGAGATTAGCCGGGGACGCCATAGAAAATAGCAACGGGGCCAACGGATTCCTCGCGAGGGGGCCTTATCGTGCAATTACACGTTGACACGTTTTAACCATTTTTCAGCCTCTTAATCCGAGCCCCTCCTTCCCTCCCCTTGTCTTTCCAAAAGCAGACCTATTGGTGCTGAGGGAGCCTCACTGCTCTCTGTCTGACTCTCTCCATCAGTCTGCTGCTGTCTGAAGAGTCTTTTTCTCTCTTTATCACACACTGTTAGTATTTCTAAACATTGAAAAAAGAGGGGAAAAAGCAGACTTGTTCATAGTTGTCTCTGTTTCAAAAACTCTGAAAACTAAAACTAAATTAAATTTCACAAGGTCAGGAAAATATCAACACTAAATAAAAAAAAGGAAATTGATAACTTTAATATCAGTAAAGGGAAATTACTAGTTAACCACGGTCATCATATAGATCTTACTCTACCTTTACACACCTGACTCTTGTTTTTAGCACTGTTAAAACACTATGACAGAAAAGAGATAATACAACCAGTGTTCACTAAATTTACTGTGTGATAACTCTAATTTAAAGTATATATAATGTGGGTTGGGATATTTAAATAACAAATGGGACTTTGCTACAACATGTGTTGTCTCTATTTTACTTTATCTTGCCACCAGGGCTGCAGCCAGGGCCTTAGAAATACTGAGGTCATGAATCTAGGTCCACTAATTACTGTAATTATTAATTATAATTTGGATTTTTAATATTTTATTTACTGTTAAATTATATTTTCTGCAATTCTGTTTAAAAATAGTGATTTTTCTTGGTGTAAAAGTGATAAAATTTAAATATATATATCATAAAAAGAGTGGAACTTGCCTCTAAAATCTAAGTTTTTCTGTATAGAGTTTGCTAATATAAGCTACCATATAACATAAACTGTAATGTGTCCTCACCCAATCAGATTTTTGACAACCAGAGACAAGAAACACAAGGAAAAGACAAAGCAGCATTTAGCATAATGATGCACTGGCTTCTCATTATACATCTCTGATGGATTTTTTTTGCTACTCTGTTGTTCCTGATGGCAGCAAATACAAGTCAGTGATGACTTATAGTTGCAGCTGATGTAAAAACTTAACTAATTTTTAAAAATATAAATCTCCACGCAGCCACTGTCTTTTTTTACCAGAGTCACCAAGGATCAAATGGACTGCATGGTGTGTTGTTCCACCGCGCTTTTCAATTCAATTAGACTCTTTCATGACAATCAATTAGGGAGTACCCCCTGGATCTCCCCGGGGGCCTATAATCATCACACACCGTCTGCTCAGACGGGCACCGGGGAGCCCCGCCCACCAGTGGCAGGGACGCTTCAGTGCAACATAACGGGGCCACTGGGAGCCATGAACAGACAGTTTGTGGTTTATTTCAAGGCATTTTACTACAGATTATGGTCTTTTATTCCCTCAGTGACTCTGTGTTAAATGTAGATTTTCCCCCTTTAAGTTGAACTCGTCTGCAACATTTCCTGCATATTAGGGCTTCACTGCCTGTCTGCTCTATGCTTTTAGTTGTGTGATTACTCTTCCAGCTCCAGAGGTTAAAGTACAGAGTTACTGACTGAAACTACACTGATCTGTAGAGTATTTACTGTAGATTGTAAAACATGCGTCTTCATTCATACTGAAACATTTCGGTAACTAATGATCCCTCATCTGACATACAATGTGGTGAAAAGTGACTAAGTACATTTACTTAAGTACAGTACTTAAATGCAATTATGAGGCACTTGTACCTTACTTGAGTATTTCCATTTGCTGATACTACCTTTTTCCTCCACTACTTTTATTTGACAGCCACTTACAACTTACTTATATATTAAGAACTTGCATAAAAAAGACATGATGTACCTCCTGCCCAATAGTATATATCACTTTACAAGTGATCAGCATCCTGTAAAGACAGTTAAATTATGTTTTCTGTGACACTGGAGGAGCTTTGTTAGTCTGACAAAATAACCCTGAAGATGTCTGGATTAACTTATAATGTAAAGATATCTGTAGCATTACAGGAAAATGCAGGATCAGATCTGTCCATAAAAATCAGGATATCTCAGCCTCAATGAAATTTTGATCAGTCTTTTTTAAATCTGTCTCATGTAAGGATCCCCTCTGAGTACCTTTTTAAAATTCAGTTTACATAAATGGAACAGTAATAATAATCCAGTAATTTAACTGACCCTCTGAAAGGAACCATTTGGCATATGGAGAATGTTTACTTTTGACACTTTAAGTGCATTTTGCTGGCATTTGCCTGGACTTTTTAACTTTGGTTCCTTCAAATTTTTACCCTTGTTTTTTAAGTAAAAGAAGAAAAACTACTTCCTCTACCACTGTCCATTTTCCTCTCTTCCTGAAAGTGTTTCTCTGAAACTCACTTGGGTCACACTGTAGGGTTTCTTCTCCTTCAAAGAATGAAATACAAAGGGAAAATAGCTGAGCTTGAATTAAACATGTAGAGGGAGGTCAGAGACCTGAAAACAGAGCTGAGGGAGATTTTTAAGACAAAGCTACTGTAAATCTAAAATTTCTCAAACCCTGTCATTGAAAGTCAGTTTAAATTAGGCTGGTTTTACAAAGTGTATTAAACCATATCGCTTACAGTGAAAGAGCAACAGTATGATTTAGGTTAATAGTATCAGCTCAAATGAAGATGTAACAGTACTGGAGACAGATGCTAATTTTACATGGGATTTCATTATCTATTACGGTGACAGCAGAGGACGACTGTTGCGTCATATTAGCTGTTGATCTGTGCCAAATACAAAAATGCTAAGAAAATCACAATCCTCCTCATTTTTCTCTGATTAGAGACACGTAGCTTACTCCAGTGCAGAGGAAGTCTTTGTGAAGACATTCAGGAAAGCCTTCTCTAATGGTTTCTCAGGTAGATGAGGAACTCCCTCAAGGAACCTGGAGTCCACAGTGAGAGCCACTACATTATGTAACTGTTAGTAAAGGATGATCACGCGATCTGTAAAGCATTTGTGTGTAACTATTTAATATTCTGATGAAACAATATAAGAAAATCCTTTAGTTAAACACAACTCAAGCACATATTCATATTCTGTGACGAGGGGTCACAAGCCAGAAACATTAGTAGTGTTTTTGCTCAAGGCTGTTCACAGGTGTAACATCAAGTGAGTTTTCACAGTACTAAATCACATCGTCCTTGAACTAAGTACTTTAACTTCCACTTACGTAGCCCTGCCTCCAAAGATTTCCTTGGGTTTCCAGTTAAGATCGACAGATGCTCAGTATTTCTGCCATTAAAGTATTGGCATGCTTTCACAGCTTCGTCAAATAAAGTTTCTCATAATCATGACTGAAGCATTATCGCTATCTGTGCCTCCCCACCATCTTTGACTGATTATAGGACCAAAGAGAGCCAGCAAACAGGGCGGCTGATGCACAGAGTGGTGTTTTACAGTGACTGAAAATCCAACCACACCTCTCTCCTCTCCCCACCATCACTTTCACCACACAACTGATAATCGTAACTAACAACAACCAGAAAAAAACTATACCAACGTTGGCCTGTCCAATCTGACTGAGGTCCAGCCACAAACCAGGTTCGTTTTTCTTTCTCCTCCTAGCTCAGCAACGAGGACTCAAGAGATCTTACCTACATACGACTGATGAAGGAGGAAATTATACCTTTTCAAGACTGTATATCTTTGTAATTGATATTGGTAAACATGTGGTAAAAATGTGCTTCACTGGGAGCTGTCCAGGTGCTGAAATAACTACTACTTAATATTACCATGGATCTCACAGGATATCATTAACACACCTTTAAATCATGCTTCAGTAATCAATTCCAGGATGTTTAAGGAATTAAAAAAGTCTTAAAGACTTAATATAATAAAACAAAATCCTTTTGGTCTAGATTCAGTTTGAAAGGATTCCCTGGTGGAAATACTGAATCCCCTATAATATAAAGTTAATTTATCTCTCCTTCCAATTAAAATGGCAATGTTTAGATATTGATCAGTATAAAGAATATTGACATAAAATTGGCTGTTTGATGTCATAAATGCACCAGGAAGAAAAGCTAACGTTGAACAAAGGAAAGAAAGAAAAGCCTCAGTGTTTCTACACTTAACCCAAGTATTAATGCAGAAGCAAAAGTGAGGTCTTCTCAAGTCAATTATCTCAAATACCCTGGTGCTTTTCCAGGAGGGTTAAGGCACTTCTGAGGAAAAAGAAAGAAAGACAGGGAGCAAGAAGAGGAAGGAATGGAAGCGAACAGGAAACGCTAACATGATTACAACTGTAGCTCAGGCTCTGGTAATCACCGGAGTTAAAAGGTGTCCTGCCAGCTCAGAGGCCAATGAACCACTCTTTCTTTTTCACCTCTGCGGAGGGCGACTCTGTCATTTGCAGATTGCAGGTGAGATCTGGTTCGCGGCTCTCCAACCTCCCACCAGTCAGGCCGCAAAAAAAACAAAAAAACACTGGTCAATTAGTGCCAATCATCAGCAATAGTGCCGTAATTATTTAGTGATGTTTGACATGGGGAGACCTGTGTATGTATGTGTGTTTTTATATTTTACAGATGTGGGTTTTTAACAGAGAACGCAGACAGTTTCAGGGTTGAAACTGCCTTTTAGTTATATTTTTGATTTAAAAACTACCCCAGTTGAGGACAAAGCTAACATCTGGCCACACTATTATTAATATTATCATCATTATCATTATTATGATGCAAATTTTAGCCTATCCCTAGCCTTCAACATTTTGTCTACACTACATACACAGATAAGTTTCCATTGATTCACTATCAACTCTAATCTTACTTGAGTGAAGGTAAGTATGGGTTTGTACATCTCTAATCCTTTTCAGCTGTGGTTGTTATGGCGACACCTGTGGTTACTACCGGTAATGCCTGAAACATCTTAAAAATACAAATCCCACAAGTTCTGTTCGAAACGATATGCAACCAACGCCTCTTCAAAATACCCAGGACCAGCTGCTTTGCTCTCTCGGATTATGCCATTGCGTAACATATGAGCATGAAAATTAACTACCTGCAACGTCAGCAAGCACCAGCTCTTCTCTGCCACTAAAAATGCAAGCAACTATATAGAACTAATGGGTGTAAACAGAGTACATTTCATGGCTATTCTAACTTTGAAATCCATCATTTATGTGTTTGTATTTTTTGGTGAAGTGTTTTTAACAGTATCTCATACTGACACTTAATGAGAATATACCTCTGCTACACTAATCTGGCTACCTCCCATTAACGGACCAAATAAAGATATTATATGATAGAAGCTGCTGTGCCAACAGAAAAGTCCCCCAAAACAACTCAGATGAATGAGATTTCTTTTACTCTGCAGTGACAGTAAACACACCAATAACTGTGCTGCATTCAGAGCTTAACAACTTATTAAGGTCTGGCAAACAGCTACGTTAATCGCGATAAACAGCAGGGCTACGGCTTTATTATATGGAGACTCCCCCACAGACACACACACAAAAAAACACAGGTATCCACACAGTGACTCTCTCAGAAAGCCATAAATGTGTTTCTAGCCGCCAGATTCCCTGTCTTTCCAGCAGAGACACAGAGACCCTGAAAGCAGCTTCTCACCGCTCCGACTATCAGCTCTACGTCCTCCTGTCCCAGCCAGTCTCCCTTGTACCATGCCTCCTACAGTCAAATAACAAGGTGGTTTTACTTTTTTGTTGAAAATCAGTATTGTTATTCAATGCTGAGTATCTTTTATCTGTCTCAAAATATGTCTGGAGGGAATCTTTAGGCAGTTTTCAAGGTGAATCACTATGCTAAGCTTTGGAAAATGGTCAGCAGTAATGTAGCATTTACATGATTTGTACTACATGGACTAACACAAACAACAATGCACTGTATGTTCCTTGAATAAAAGGCCCAAATCAGCCCTAAATAGAGTCAAGTCTCCAAATTGGCCAGACAATAGATTGTGCAGCTACAGGAAGTTCATTTACTCATTATTACATGCTGACCCATGGTAGCCAAGGCAAGGCAGAGGGCAGAGAGCCATTAGTCACACTACTTAGGCTGTCTGTCAGTGGAGTGTGTGAGTGTGAGTGTGAGTGTGTGTGTGTGTGTGCGCTACAGAGAGAAAGAAAGGGAAAGAGGCAGACTGAATGAGTGGCTCTGCTTTTGTACCAAACCTGACTGCATCCAAAATACCTCCTGAGTACATCGTCACTGTTCGTCTGCATGTGTTACAATAAAAAAATCCTCTGTTTACAGTGGGAGCAGCTACAGTTTTAAATGCTAACGTGTTCAGTGTAGTCAGCTTTTTAACCTTAAATACACAGGAAAATAAAAATACATTTTAAACCTGTGTTCCTGTGTTAATTATCAAGTTATTTCTCTTAAAGGACGACGTTAAAAAATCAAGAGTTCGACTTTTTCCTTGATAGAGCACTCTCTTTCT
This sequence comes from Lates japonicus, assembly GCA_033238685.1. Classification (NCBI taxonomy): domain Eukaryota; kingdom Metazoa; phylum Chordata; class Actinopteri; family Centropomidae; genus Lates; species Lates japonicus. The sequence goes on along the minus strand of BRZM01000684.1, from coordinate 56,165 downwards.
GTTGTTAAAGACACACTATTTTTTGCATTAGTTCCCAACAGTGACCATCCTGTCTCCAGCTTTGTGTAGTGCAGCGTGTGTGTGTGTGTGTGTGTGTGTGTGTGACTGTGCGCACATTTGGGTAAAACAATATGCTAATCTCCGGCGTGGAGTGGAGGGATTTGCTGTATAAAGGAGAGAGAGAGGAGCATGCTTGTTAGCGATAGCCTGGCTGAAGATTCCTACACACCCCACCTCCCTGATCCACTTATATAGGCCTTCTAGTGTGTGTGTGTCTGCATGTTTGTGTGTGCATGAGTAAGATCTGTCACAATATATGGTTTCATCCATACGTGCTTTTCCTATTTCTGTGTCATTTGCGGATGCTGCATATTGACTAGTGATGTCCTGGTGTTGTGTGTGTGTGTGTGCGTGGTGTGTGTGTCGCGCGTGCCAGTGTGTGCGTACAGGAGGATGATCTGTGTTGGCAGCCAGTAGTTGTGGACTCAGATTAAACATGGAGAAGGATTCAGTCTGAGGGTATTTACAGATTCTCATTATAGCTTCAGAATCAGCACACACACACACACACACAAACACTAATCTTATCACCTATATAGCTTAATCTGTTTACTGTGATTAGACAAAATTTGAATGTAACATAATTTGTACTTTTTTAACCTGGTTTCTTTTCTTGAAGTGAAACGTGTATGACACTTAAATAAGAAGGTAAAAACATAAAGATAATCGTTACAACTATGTTCTGCCCAGTGCATGATGGGATATTCTGCTGTCCCCTATGGCACTGAACACGAACAGCAGATAAAGAGAACGAATAAATAATCAAAGCTGTCACATTAGAACATATATGTTCCTGTTTCCACTATATATGTCACTTTACCTGTATTCTAAATTTATCCACCTTTGTTTTTCTAATTGAATTAAATCGTCTAAATGAATGCTATTCAGTTCAGTTAGAAAAGCTCGCTTAAGCTACTAATTTCTCTTTGAATCAGAGTTGATTAAAGATCTTTTACCTCGGTCTTCAACTCAAATTATAGTTCTCATGTCCATTTAGCTGCCAGGGTGTGAATGACGTTTGTTAATCATATGGCCATTAGGTTCACGTGTGAACACGTCCACCTGTGCAGTCCAATCACACTTAGATCTTTAAAGCACTTATGTACGTGGCGTAAAGTCGCAGCAGACTCTGAACTAAGCACAACAACAATGGAGGAAAGTTTTCAGGAGAATCCAGGGATTATCCTCCACCCTTCTTTATATGACGTCTCAGCATTAACAGTAAAACAGCAAACTCCACTTGTGCTGCAGCCTCTCCTCTCCTGCATTACTGAAAAGTATATATTTGACAGACCTAAGTCTCCTGCCACCTTATCTTTAATTAAATGAATGAGTATACAAGGCTGATATTGTCCTTTTATTAATAATCTTCTCATGTTTTCTGCTCTATCCAACTGAAACCATTTCACGGCACTGAACTGCAGCATTTACAGCAAGTTGAGCACACTGATAGAAATGATGGACAAAACCTTCACCAAGGCCAAACAATCTTGCACATGTCTGTGCAGCTCACCATACTGTACATACGTTTTGTTTTTTTCAAAGACCATACATTACTTTGTGAGAAAGAGACAAAAATGCCTGATCTTGCAATGTTAAGGGAAGCAATAAAATAATTCCTGGATCCGTCCCTTTAACCAGACTTCTTCCCTGGCCCATGGCCCATCCCTCCATTAAGTTTGGTGACAAATAAACAGACAGACACAGGTGAATATATAGCCTCTTTGGTGGAGACAACTATAAAAATAATAAACCAGAATTATCCTTTAAAGCAGAATTATTGAGTTGTAAACAGCAGACCTGGAGCAACAATAGCCTTCATTTTTAGCCACCTGTCGATTCAAAGTCAGATATCCACTCTCCTTGTAGCTCTGTTTTGGTCTCTACCAGTTTCTGACAAGAATTCTTTGTCTGGAGTTTGGTGCTGGACAAACACAGTATGTTTACTGCTGATGAAGTTAGAGTTATTTGACCCACTGTTAATACAAAAATATCAGCAGCTTAAACATGGAAATGCTTTAACTGAAAAATACTACAAAATATGCACAACTGATGGTCCTCTAAAGTTAATATCAATGAATCCCTTCAGGATTTGATCACTGCTATGACTCAGCTTAAAAGACCAGAATGTAAAACGTGTGTAAATTAATAGGGAAGATGGCGTCTGAGCCAAAGAACAGAAGCAGGAGATCAAACGCAGCCTGCAGCCTCGACACTCATGTCAAACATCCTCAGGAGGAAACTTTACACAATGCAGCTGCTGTTTAGACACAAACTTTTTCTTGTTTTTTTTTAAGTATACAACTTGGTTAAGGAATAAGAGAGGGAGGGAGCGATGGCGAAGGATGTGGAAGGATGAGAAAAAACAGAGGGAGGGAAGAGCAGCACTGAAACACAACGGGAGCATCCATCCTTTAACCGGTGGGGAGTTATCGCCAGACGACAGAGCCTTTCCAAACGCTTTAAAAAGCACATTTGAAGATGTATTAGTGCATCCCTGAATCCACTTGCTGCCAATAGGGGGCTGCTTGTTGGGTTTGGTGCATGTCTGTGCATGTGTGTGTGTGTTTTTTTCTTCCTCTCCCATTTTTTGTAGCTCCCTCCAAATTCCCTTAGCGAGCGTTGCTAAGGTGCTTTAGGGATGGGATTAGCTGGAGGCTCATCACACATTCCATAACAGAAAAAAAAAGTACAGAGAGAAAGAGGGAGATAGAGAAAGAATTAAAGGAAGAAAGCAAGAGAGGAAAGAGTGACAAAAAAGAAATGAAGGAAGGAATGAAGCAAAAAAAAGGAAAGGAGGAAAAGAAAAAGAAATGAGGAAAAGACTTGAAAAAAGTTAAGAGATGAAGGAAGGGAAGGAAAGATGAGAAAGAAGGAAGGAAATGCCAAAAAGAGAAAGAAATGAGAAATAAATGAAGAAAGGAAGGAAAGGAAGCAAAAAAAGGAAGGAAGGAAAGAGGGAACTGAAAGACAGATGGAAAGAAGTAGAGAAAGGAAGGAAATAAAGAGGAAAAGATGGAACAAAGCAGAGAAGGGAAGAATGAAATCAAGAGAAAGCAACAATTTGATTTGTAGAAAAGACAGGAAAAGGCAGAGAGAGAAGGAAAGACAGGGAGAAAAGGGGGGATAAAGGAGAGAAGGGACGAAGGGTAAGATGACACAAGAAAGTGAAGAGAGTGTGGGAATGAGAGAAGGATGTAGATGGAGAGTGGGGAGAAAAGGAGGATGAAGGAGGGAATGGAGGAGGAAGAGAGGAAAGAGTGGGAAGAAAGAGGGAAGAGGAGGGGAGTAAAGGAGTGAGCTTGCTGACTGTTGCGTCAGCCTGTTAACCGAGGGCAATATGATGAGAATAAGCTGCATAATGAAGCGTGGAGGCAGCTGTAGAAATGTGTCCAGGAAGCCACCTTGTCTCCTCTGCTGTGATGTTTGAAAAGCCATCAGGGCAGCTGCAGTCTGGCAGGTTTGGCATCCTGGTTCACACGACGCTGAAGATTAAAGACGCGCAGGCAGATGAACCTGCTAATCTTCGAGATCCTGGTTTATTTTGGGTTTTTTTTTTCCGCGATGTTTCTGCACTCCGCTTCCCAGAAACCATTCGTCAATCAAACGGTGTGGGCGGCGCTCTGACGTCCTCCTCCTTGGAGTTTCTGTTCATGACGCTTAAGTTTCTGGGACTGTCTGCCCAAAAGAAAAACAACAGCATCCACCAGCATCTGCTGTTCAAGACGTCTCATGGCTGTAGAAATTATTAGTTTTGTCCATTGGGAGCAAAGGAGGACGTAGTGGGACATTATAGAACCACAAATGTTGTTGGGGTGAATGACTGGTTTCTTTCAACCATGACATTCCTGTAATCTTAACCTTCATTCCTTGACCACAACCAAGTTCTTCCATCCCCTTTCTCCCTGTTTTCACTGTAGTTAAGTTTGCAGTTTGAGTTGACAAGACTAACTTTGCTGCCATGTTTCCACTTTGCTTTAATAATTTGTTTCACTGTGAAGGTCAAAAAAAATCCTCCACAATGAAATAAATCTTAGAATAGATGAGTACTAAGCAAATCTCTTGACTTGTTCCAGCACCCAACACTGTCCATGTTTCCTTCTGCCCAAGGCACTTATAACACACCAACTAAAAGCTGTAAAACTATGACAAGTGCCTGTCATAGAAGTGAAAAGTACTAAACTTCACAGACAACATCTTTAAAGGTCTGAAACCAATTTTCACCTGCTGTCCAAAGAGGCAGAATCAAGCTGAAGTCATTATTTAACAGGTAGATACATTTGTGTCTCTAGTCAGAAGAGTTTTTAAGATCTGTTTTGGGCCTCTTCCTCCTCAAGATAAATCTGATTGAAGTTCATCATGTCCGTTCAGCTTGTATAATTCAATTCATCAAGAGTTGTATAAATGTTCTTGCAGAAACTGACTGGTATGAACAACATGTAAAATGTATTTATAAAGTCAATTCAAATAACACTCAACTTTTATTGGTTTCTCTAAAAACTATTTACTTATCTGTTTAAAAGAACCAACCAGTGTCTATGCATTTAGTGTGTTTGCAACTGTGTGCATGTGAAGCAGAAGGGGGGATAAGGCTAATACCTGTTGCATAGGTGTGGTCTGTTGGATCTCCTGTTACCTGGCTCTCCACTGCAACCCGAGCCTCCTCTGTTTGGACAAATTGACACAGTGAACCGGGCTGACAGGCAGCCAGATTTCCCTCTCTGTTTATCTTCATCTCTCTCTTTCTCCGTTTACCACTTTATCACTCACTTTCTCTCTATCTTATCATGATGCATTTAGAGGTAAATTAGCAAAAACTATTCTCATAAATGCAGAACTGAGGACACAGTGATGACATTTTTTAGATATTTTATCCCTTTTGTTTTGCCCAAAATTGAATAGATATGTCACTGTTTCTCTCTCTTCTTATGGATTCAGGAATCTAAATGTTTCTACAACTTTTCTCCCCTCTCTCGCTCTCTCGCTCATCTCTCTGTGCCGCTCTGTCTGTCTTTCTTTCTCCCTCCATCCATCCGTTTAGGGTTTCCATGATCTCATTATGTGCCTATGAAAAGGGACAGGTAATGCAATCTGGCATGGCGTGGCATGACTTGTGTGTATGTGTGTGTGTGCACGCGTGCATGTGTGTGTGTTGATTACCTGAACAGCGGTCGCGGTCTCTATTTCACTTGCTTATCTATTGAAGCAATGCTAATCAGGCGTGCACAGGCGCGGGTGCAGCACACATACACAAGCAATATGGATGAGCAGCTTCTCTCCATAGGTGAAGATAGATCACACACACATTCACACAATTCATGAGACTTAGCCCAACATTAACCACCGTCAAGCACAGATTTACTAACCCCTAACCCTAAAGGTCAAAGTCTATGATGTTCTAAATTTTTCTTATTATTTAAAAAATACCATGAAAACCAACAAACAATGAATTCATCTCAAAAACAAGTATTGCCTGTGTATCCAAAAGCAGTTATATCTTATTCCTCTTTGCCAAAAGCTCCATTGTTGCTCAAGCTAATAAAAATCACATCAGTAGGTCACTGTGAACTGGTGACACGTTCAACTAAATTACTAGAGCATGGCCACTGTTTGTTTTTCAAAGTCAAGGAAGCTTGGTGTTGTGGTCTTTGGTATAATCCAGGTCTTAAATAAAGGTAACATAATGTACAAGCTTTGACACAGAGTGCATCAATTGTAGCTGCATCTTTAAGTATTTTCTTTTTAACAATTGTATTTACTGTGTTTTCATAATATTTTTCAGTACATAAACAAAAATGCTGCCAACATAAGGTTGTAACCAATTCTAAAATCCACTGTTTGGTTCACATCTTGTTTCTCTGCGGTTTCAGGGTTATTGACAATCTTGAGCTAATTCAACTAGTCTACACTTTTACCTTGAAGCTTGGTCCTTGATCATGATTGGACCAAGAAATAGTCACATGGTACATACGGTTAGAGCAGTAAAGTGAAACAAAACAGTCTTGGTTTCGAAATCATTACACCTAGCATAACCGCATTTTTGTAACCTAAATATATGTTGTATCATGACAACAGTAGAAAAATGAAGCGTGAAAACTAATATATCAAACAACAGCAATGAGTCTTGCCAAAGTTACTTTCATGCCTCCTTACTACCAAACAAAGGCCGTTCCCTAACCGCACATTATTATTGTTATGTCATATTGTTTGTCATGAAGACGAAGCTCAGGTTGGAGGGTTGCTTAACGTTACTGTGCCGAGGTCTACTGCAAGTCCCAAAGTTGCATGTGATAGCCCTATTCTTCTACATTAGTTCCTCATGTACAAGGGGTGTCCGGCAACTAGTGGGTATGTTAGTAACACCCCAAACTTTTTAAATGCATCTCTTTGGAAACTGTATCCACTTGAAATTAAATCTACAACACAAAGTTCAGTAATTGAAGGGTCTGAATACTTTCTGAGGCCACTGTAAATGAAGATTCATTGCTGTTGGCCTTGATCTAAGCCTCACATGAAAACATCCTTCATCTCCTCTTCATTATGTTAAAGAGTTGTAAAAAAAAGAATAAGCAGCCAAATGATTCATGTAGTTTCATTTCCAGCAACTCAAGAAATGTGTGTTTGTGTCTCTCAGCGCCAATGCTCAGTTGGCGGGTGCTATGATGTTAAAATCGTATTGAACTGCGGTAAACCGCAGCGACCTTAAGGAATAGATCAATCGCGGTGATGGGAGAGACGGGGAAGCGATGAAAAGAAAGGGAGAAAGGAAGGAGGAGGCCAATGGAGCTGTAACTTTGACCTCTCGGCACACAAAGCCCTCCTCCTTTGAAAAAAAAAAGCCTCGAGACCCTCCATGGCAGGGCATTTTGCTGTCAATCACCCCGGCGCCCGTGCCCTGCCAGCCACCCACCCCACATGGTTGGGCAGCCGATGGTTGGAGCTGAGGACTGAGAAAGCTCCCGCGGGTGAGCGACAATAGGACTCCTACAGCCAAGGAAGAAAAGTGCTCTCTCTCTTCTCTCTCTCCTTTTCCCCTCACTAACTCTCTCTCCTGCTCTCCTTAAGCTGTGGGGAGACATTTATAGATCATTATTCTGGCCTCAGTTGCCACAGAAGCCGAACTTGACCTGGCCGGTGTGTGTGTGTGCGTGTACATAAGCCCTGCAGGAGAGTCTTCCAGCCCCACAGGTGTGGATGAGGGAGAATTAAGGTGAATTTTTCCTCATAGAGTCCGGCCTATTTTCCCACTGGGGAGCAATGCATTTTACGGTTTCTACAGAGACACTTTTGATTATGCACTTACACACACCTGGTGTGAGGTAAATTCATGAAGTAGGTGAAATCAAGTAAGTAATGCATTCAAATTCTGCACTAATGTAAACCTATGCTATAAACTAGCCATTTCTACACCTGAGGGTTTGCCTGTATTTTTGAAATAATTGGCCATCGATCAATAGTTAATCAACAGCATACTGATTGGTCATGAGAGGTGAAAACCAAGACAGAATTTGATTGTTCTTTACTATACGTTACAAAACAAACACTCCACTGTAAATCTAGGTAATCCTGCAGGCTCTGAAATGTTTAAGTCTGAATTCACGCAAGTTATAATAGTTCAATGCTGACCCAACCTGAGAGCTTCAGAGGCGATGTCAAGAGTATTGAAGCTGCTCTGATGAATCTATTGGACCACTCTTTCTGTGACAATGTTTCTTTCCTTTGTTTGTCACCCACTTGACACCTAAATACACCTTCACGCCTTGCTTTCACTTCTTCATAGCGGAGACTCACTGGGTTGCTGATTAGCGATTTGTCAAGAGTGAGGTTACAGGCCAACAATGGTGATGAATTATGCCGTATTCCTGCTTAAGAACTTTTCGTTAATGCTTCATTTCATTCTTCTGTTTTATTTTGCTCTGACTCCGAATTAGCTGTTGGAATCATTGTACCTGCTGTGAATGCAGCTGAGGAGTCCTTCAAGGCAAAACAAACTACAACCTTTAAAAAGGCATTTCCAGACAATGTTCTTTGACTTTCTACTTTGTTCAGTTTGTCAATTTTATGTCTACAGGAAATGATGGCTGCACCTGACCCTCAACCCGGAGCTTCACGCGTGTCATTTGTGCATCTGAAAGCAAGATAGATAATTATTAGATATAAAGGGATGTTGTGTTTGAGAGCTTTGATTAGAAAAGAATAAAACATCCTGTGCTGTCACAGTAGCCAAGCACACTGCAGATCAAGTTATCTTATGCTAGTTCAGGCAGCAGACTGCAGCTCTATGGAAACCTTTCTTCCTTTACTTGAAATTCCAGTATAATTTCCAATATAAAACTGATCAGAACAAAAATTAACAGGCGTTAACCATCAATCATTTCCCTGTCGCTGAATTTGATGTGGAAATCAGTTGCCATAATCCAGGGTGAAACAGTTATACAGAAGACCGATTCAGATGTCATGAAGAAATGATGTACTAACCCTGTACAGGACCAGCTTTTGCCGTAATAAATTTCTGAAGCAGTACCAATTACAGCTACCTAATCTAAATGTTACAGCCAGGTGAGGTTGGCATATAGCTGCCTCACCAAACCACATCTGGAGTACTTGGGTATCTGTGTTTATGTTTGCCAGATGTCTGAGAGAGACTGAAGTATGATGATTGTTTTTGGTTTCCTTTTAACAGGAGCAATCCTGGAAGGACTGATTCATAAGGATGCATAGTTATGATCCTACAGTGTAGTGTCACATTGACCTAGTTTCTTATTTTTCGACTTTGTTTGACTTCTGGTTTGTCTGTGAAATTTGAAACATTTACAATTTTAAAAGGAGTGCCCCCCATAGCTAGGTGGTTAAGGTGTGTACCGCATAGGCCTCAGTGCTCAGAGCAATGGTCCCGGTTTGACTAGTTGGACCTTTGCCATGTCACTCCTGTTCTCTCTCACAGTCCTATCAATAAAAGCCTAAAAGCCCACCAAGCCGTAATTTTTTCTACATTTTACATTTTAAACGAAAAAAACCTGGTAAGTGTGGTGTACAATGATCGGTATGTCAGCTACAACATCAGGGTTCCTCTCTGCCGTTATCACCTCTCTGCCATCTCATTGTGATCACCAGAACCTTTATTGTCAGTCTCATCATCATCAACTCCTGTTGCTTCGTCCCCTTTATCCTGGCCTCATCATCACTTTCCTCTGGGCCTTTGATTGTTCTGGACCTCTCATCTTTTTTAGCCGGGGTCTGGAGGCCTTTGGCTGAACTGCAGCTGGCTGATGGTTTAGAAAGGGATAAAAAAAAAAAGAGAGAGAAAGGACGGAAGAAGAGGGAATCAGGATGGGCTGTAATAAGGAGAACCTGCGCTTAGGAGGGGCTGTTTCTGTCACTGAAGGAGGAGGAGGGCCGAGACGGAGATGGTTGTGGGGAGGGAAAGAGGGAAGATTGGAGGAGGATGAATAGAGGAGAGTAGCGTTCAGGGAAAAAAAGCCAGACCTTTGGTTCTGTAGTGGCGTGTTTCTTTGGGCTTGCTTAATCCTTTATACTGTAGCAGCCATTGTACAGTAACACAGAACCTTCCTTAACTTCCCTGAAAAGGTTTGATTTGCCAGTTCTACATTTCAGGTGAGCTCTGAGCCGCCACCTGTCAACACATCAAAATCATGAAGATGTATCCTGTAAAATGGTATGCAGTATTATATGCAGCGGTACTTGATGGCCTGGTCGCGCATAATGTTGGCTAAAGCATTCGAGACTGGTTATGATGGATGAATTAACTGGTATTTGTACTAGCCATATTTTAAGATGCTGCTTTATTAATTTAAATATAGTGGCTAGCGTGCACATACATGAAAAGATCTGCCCATAAGGTGTAATGTTTGGGTTGGGACTGAAAAAGGTTGCTGCTTGAAGTACAAGTCGCTGGAATCTTATTTCATGTCCATAAGTAGAGGTAGAGATGTGACAGGTGGATGGAGCAATGTCCAAAGTGGTACTTAACACTACACTAGTGGACCTCTTTTGTTCAAAATTGTGGGGTGAAAGGACTATTGGAACTGTTGCCTATTTGAAATACGACTGTAGTCTATAAGTGCATCAGTATTAAAGCCAATTGCTCGTGATCATGAGAGGGTGCTCTATCAATGACCTGTGCATGCCCTACTGACCTATCAGTAAGCTAAGCTAATGGTAATGTAGTGCTGTTTGTTCGCAGCACAATCACGACGCCTTACACCTGAAGCTTGGCGTGTGGGTATTTTAAGTTCCTGACGGATGGCAAAAGTGAATAAAGATAAGGCTGTTTGTCAGAAAGTGGCGGCCCTGGGGGCGGCTAGTAAGGAATAATAAGCAGATGCTGCAAATAAGTTTCACTTGGTTCTTTCTTTTGTGGCATATACGTTATTTCAGAATAAACAAAATGAACTAACTGTAAATGAACTGAAAACACTTTCCTAGCAACATTAAGGCCTAAACATACAGACCAGCCTCCTCTGTAAAATACCATATTATGCTCTCCATTCGCAAAAGGCCGACCCTTCTTGAAATCTAATTTAAGCTAAAAGCTTCTTGTGTTTTATTATTCAAGTAAATATAAGTCTTCTCAGAATACATTTTTTCTGTTCATTAGAAACTCCAGGCACTGCGAAAAAAATGCCAACAATTCTTAAAGTCTTCTAATAAATTTCTTTAACCTGCCTCTGAGTTGTTTCCTGACTTGAGTACGAAATGGCACCTGGCTCGTCAAAAAAGAGATATCAGAGGATTTACTACTTTGAAGCATGACTAACCTAATCAAAACTGACACAGAACCACTCCCATTCCTATAACGTTAATTACATTGAGATCTGCCTTCATTTCATTTGTAAAAACAGATGTATAATATGGGCACTACTATGTTTTGATATGGGAATGGCATAAAGCATTGCTTACTGTAATCCATTTCGGTTTATAGGGGTTTGCAAACCCTTGGCTACCATCACTACACCTCCTTACCTAGCTGACATGGTCTGCATCACTCTTTTCTGTTCCTTTCTTACTATTTAGAAATAATAACGTATAGACCAACTGAATGATTTACTTTTGATAAGTAGATGATATTACAATAGATGTTCAATTAATAATGACTGAGGTTTGAAGGAAGGCGGTGTTTCCTGTAGTTCTGATTTCTTTTTCCATTTCTCTTTGTTTTCGTGTAATTCTAGAGGCAAAAACAGCACCCTTATTGTCTACTTGTTAATTGCTTTCTTACTGAATATTTGCCTTAGGTAATAAATACAATATTGTGTCAAACTCCCAGAGTAAAACAAACAACACTTAATACTGATTTGTTGATGAACACATTTCCTGTTTTTGTTTCTGGGTTGGAATAATTTGTCGTAGCTGTTAAGAAAAATGCCATCTCTCTCTCTCTCTCTCTCTCTCTCACTGTGTTTCTACCAAGCTGTTGGGAACATTCACACTGTTACTAATGTATGCTGCTGCTTTGAAGATAGCTAGAGCAAAAGAGTAGGAGTGGGAGGGAGAGAGACAGAGAGAAAAGAAAGAAGGTGGTGAGGGTCTTACTGCTTTCTAGCAATCAATAACCAAAAAAGTCTTCCAAGAGCAACAGTAAGTCGTTACTGACATGTTTAGTTGTAGCTTCTCAGCTCTGAAGGCGTCTAAAATTTATCATTTCCAGCAGTGTTAAGCTGTAAAATTAAATTGGGGTGATCTTGTCACTGACATTGTCACTTCTTTCTGCAAGTTAAACGGTTTGAAAATCAAATACAAAGGTGACTACTGTTAAGATTTTGTTTTCCTTGGTTATTGGTGACACAATGACGACATATTTTGGCACTGCATTTCTAAGCTGTTTTCATCTGTTCACCCCATCCCATCCCAGAAAAGGCGCATGATTCGCCACACAGCTCACTAATCACTCCTGATATCTACCTGTGAACCTGGGAGTGGGCTCTGCTGCCTTCTGCTTTTGATTTAACATCATACTTTTTTTTTTTTTAAGAATGACAAAAATACGCCAACATAAGTTCCTATTTAAAAGAAGCCTAATGCCAAATTACAAGCAAACAATTCCTGCTTTGTGTGCTTTCAGGGGTGAGATAAACATTTGGAAATTTTACACTATTACTCCAAAACTTTAAGAGCATGAACTCCACATAACATTTATAAACTTTAATAGCATAAAAAAGACAGGTCAGTGATGGTGAATTGCGAGTTACAGCTTCTTTAAATAGTTAGTGTAATTTCCACCAGGATCTGTGAAATCGCCATTGATTGAGAGAATCAAATAACATTTGAAAAGTATTGGAAGACGGAAATGTTTTATGTATTTTTCCAAACATGTAACAAACAGCTTATTTAAAAAGTCAGTGAATATTATGTTGAAAAGACTGTGAGGACTAAGCGCTCTAATGACATGTATGAGTTGTTTTGTTGATTTTGCTTATCCATCTGTCTATCTTGATGCCATTTGATCTGTCAGTGTTAAGGTTAAAATGCAGTATAGCCTATTATTATTTTTGAGATATGCATTTGCAGTATGGCCATTTATATCTATCTAACAGGACTGTTTTTCAATACAGCAACACTGATATACATGTGTGTTTTGTACACAGAAATCAAGAAAACTATAAACTGCACTCATTTCCAGATCCATCAGTCTCCAAATGTTGTGATTGAGTGGTTTGCTATCGCTTTATCTGTCAGTCCATACTGCCACCAAGGCTGACTTCACAAATGTAACTGAAAGCAGAAAGGCTCAACAAAACATTTAAGACCGCGTTAGAAATAGTACCTGATGGTCTGGATACTGTTTCCAAAAGCATCTTAAGAGCAACTCATTATACCTTTAATGATTATGTTTCTTTATTGATTAATCTGCCAGTTTTTCTTGATTAGACAATGTATTTGTTTGGTTTAAAACTGTTGAAAATGCTCATTACAGTTTCCTCCAAAGTCCAAGGTAACTAACACTTTTGTCAACTCACCCAACCCAAAATACGTTCAATCTACATTGATATGAGCAGAAGAGAAAAGCAACACATCAGGCAGATTTTCTAACCTTGGAGAGAGATTGCCCCCACTTCTAAATCTTTATACTAGCTAAGCTAACCATCGTAATACAAGCTACATTAAGTGTAAAAACAGGGGTGTCAGGCTAATCTCTCATGACAAGGTGAATAGAGAAAATGTCAAAATATCAATATAAACTTACAGGTTGTTTCTGATAAAACACTACTAGAAAAGGTGCTTAAAAATTACCGCATAAATTAAACCCGTGCTTCCTTCCAAAAACAAAACTCGCCTCTAAGATTGATAGTTATCGAATAACATAGCCTGCATATTCTTGACTCACTTGTCCCACACAAACACTATGAGCTCTACCTGTCGAGCTCTTACAAGTGCTACCTGCCGCTGGTGAAACCAACAACGCTGATCGGTTTATCCGTAAATCAATCCCACAAGTGATTGACAAGCCAAAAGTAGAGCCGGGATCGAGTTCAGTGCCAGGAGTCTATGTGTGTGTGTGTGTGAAGTCAGTGTGTGGAATCAACCCGGCGACACTACTAAGCTCTGACTTCAAGCAGCTCAGGTTGACTAAGTGATGGGCAATCAAAACACCAGAATATTATTGTGTGGTATAGGCCTTGTTGTCTGAAAACCATGGGAACACATGGACACCGCTAATCTTTAACGACTACTGGGAGGAAACCACCCCATAAAACACACACACAGAAAGACTTTGGCCTCCGTTTAGCATCTGTTTGTTCTAATTTTCTGAAGTCGGTAATACTTGTACTTTATTTAGTTCAACCAGTCCCAACAACTCAGTTAAAGCTTCGTTGCATTTTGTTGTTCTGGATACCCACAGTAAACAGGGATCTTGTATTGAAGATAATTTAAGTCATAGTCGGACTAAAGAAGCTGACAACAAAGCCAGCCTCTATAATTGCAACATATGGAATTTGAGATAGGGAAGTAATCTGATTAACGGCCCACTGAGATACTGTTACACAAATTTTTCAACGCAAGCAATATCATGCAAAGTGTCTCCAACGTTTGTGGCACTGTGGTGGACGATCCACTGAAATCAGCTCTCACTAAAGGCTTTCCTGAACAACAACTAAGTTTAAACCAGATGCAAGAATGTTCTCATCTTCATGCAACGCTAAGATCCTGACGCGGAAACAAGAACTTTTCTCTTATCTACTAAATTCACCCCTCTTTAACCTCTGTTTGAATGTCAGTACCTTAGCGTGAGAGTGCTGTGCAGCAGAAATGGATCAAATACACCAAAGTGAGGAACATCACTATCCTGTCTTCTCTCTGATTCCTTCTGTGGAAAGAGATTTGAACAACTTCAACTGAGAATAAAAGTTCAAGAAATGCATCTAAACACTGACATGGATGAATAATCGCCCACCATCCTGTCTGAAACATTCAAAAGGCTCTAGGACAGTTCATAACCTCGTCTTACATCCACTGTGTGTGGGGGCGTGGGGCGTGTGTGTCCTGGGTTAACACCGCCAATTACTCACCTTTATTGTCTGAAATACAGCCCTATCTATCAGAACCTGACTGTTTTGTCTTTGACCGAGAACCTGATTGAATACCAAATCAAAGAGGCAACTCCAGCTGCTATCAGATGACTGCTGAGAGGGAGGAGGGAGCACAAGTGGTGGTGGTGGGGAAGTTTATGGATTTGCCACGACTGGACACAAGCGGACATCCTTAAATTAAAGGCAAAGTGTGGATTACATTTCACACTTAATAACCAAACAACTACGTCAAATATTTCTGGGAAGATACTCACAACAAAGAGAACAACAATTCACCTGTTTAGATATTTATCCACCATCCATCATGTTACAGTGTAATCATTTTTTGGGAACTTTCTTCAGGTAATATTATGCATGCAGACAAAAAATCTGCAAAGTATTGACTAGATATTTACTGAATGAGCAAAGGAAAGAGACGAGAAGGGTTAATGAATATGTAGGTGCGATGACATCATCACTGTCAAAATGGCGACCACGAGCTCCTTCCTCAGCTGTAGGAGTCTGAGGACGAAATCAACTGAACAGGGACATGTAGACGGGTTCAAATCCACATTCAGCAGATGACTGCACAAAAGGCCCATTTTCACAATTTCAGCAAAACAGAAATACCACAAAGTACATTTCTGCTCAAAGTTGAACTGCATATGCATGTAAGAATAGCTTCACCTTAGGTACAGACTTATCAATCACCCTGCGTAAATCATTTCTAGTCATAGCAAATGCACTTACACCTTTTGTGTGGTCACTTACATTACATGCTTATACGTTTAGCAATATTAAATGTGCTTTACAGTATGGTCAGAAAACTCTGCGATAAAGACATGAATGACATAATTGGCTCCAAGTATCAGCCCAGCCTGTGTTGATTCAGCTCACAATCATGAAAACTCCCTGAGAAGGTTGAAAACTTCACCAAAACCACAACTTCCCAGACATGTCCCATTGTCAACAGCTCCACCTTGAGAATAGCAACTCTCCGAGGCATTCAAGGTTGGAGGTGAGAAAAAAAAAACAGAGCTGGAGGCAGAGGTGGAGAAAAGAGAGAAAAGGACAAGAATGACAAGAATAAATGCTAACAAAAGTGAATACAATTTTCCAAAGGCTGCTCAGATTTGAGCAATTCAGCAGTGACTGAGGACTGTGATGAGAGGTAAACATGTTAGATGGTGTGTGTGTGTGTGTGTGTGTGTGGTTTAGTTGTATGGGTGAGAGTGTGAGTTTAGATTCAGTGAGTGGTCTGTGTGTCTTCAGTGAACCCATTTAAATGGAAGGGCGAGGACAAAATATGAATCCAGAGTCAAGCGAATTGATTACTAAGCAGGTTAGCTATAACAGTGAAATATTACCTAAGATAGCCAGACAAGCGGACAGAACAAACAATGATCCTCCATTATCCGTTTGCACATCCTTGCTCCTTCACATCTTCTCTTTTTCTGTACAGAAAGATGTTTTATGTCCCTGCGGATCTCATTGTGAATAAAAAGAAATTCCACTAGTGATACCCAATCTTCTTCCCCTTCCAAGCCTTAAAAGATTCACAAAACAAATTTATTGATCAGTTAAAAAAGGTGCTTCAAGGCACTTTTCGCTTATTACAAAAAGAGTCTAGGAACTTGATTATCTAACCCTTGTTCGACCCTTTCCTGGCTATGCTGTTGCAGCAAAATAAAGAGCAGTTACACTAGAGACATGATTTCCTCTCCTTTTAATTCTCTGAATGTGAGAACAAATCACTGCCAGACATGAGATCAACCTCCACACTCATTTGACTTCAGAGCTAAATGTTTTGGGTACTTTAGATGTTCAGACTCACTCAGCTCACAGAACTGTAGCAAGATGCTTGGTACAACCTAAGGCCTGGCTGTTACGTGCAGCTTGAGCCTTCACACACCGTTTGTTTTGGACATGGAGAGTTTCAAGGCCTGAACTGGTGATGACTGTATGTGTGTTCATAGGCCATCTAACAGTGGACATACAGCTTAGGCACACTAGCCTTCAGGGCTTTAAAGACACAAATTCACACAAGGACGTGGCATCTGTAAGTGTTGCCTGTTACACTGCGAACATAACCAGCATCCTGAATACTAAACTCACTGGTGCTAATGTGGTAGTGAGATCATCAACACACTGCAGAAGAAACCATGTGACAATTGACAGAAATCTTTTTTATCTTTTGTCACACTGACCAAACAGTTTGGTATTCAGTCTCTGCTCCAAAGTTAGATTTTTACCTAACTGGGTATGGAGGGTATTTGTGGCAAATTCAATTTAGTGAGCCTGCCTGAGTTTGTCAGAAAGACTGTTATATCAAAGTTGATGCAATAACAGAGAGGAGGAGACGGCTCTTCATTCACATATGAAACCCAAGGAGTGACACTGGTAAAACCTGAAGGAGACTCATCTCTTTCATAGAACTGGGTTATTCTCTAGGTGTGTGTGCAGAGTGTGTGCAGAAATTTTTCTTTATAAGTTCAAACAGGGTCCTCTTGAATTCATTTGAATTATTTAACCTTTTCTTCTTTCTCTGGTTGACCTGGCCTAATTATCCATGTAATGATATATAACCCTGGGGAAAGGGGATCTCCTCTCTCTCCTCTCTCTCAGGCACACACACACATACACACAATAAACGGGCCTCCCTAATATTCCCACAGAGACCAAGCCTCCTGCTGAAAGAAGTGATGATGGCAGAGCAATTTCACCCTTCAATTAGACTCGACCTGCCTTGTATTCACAACTGGCCATGAGAACAAAAGCAGAATATTACAGAATAGGCGTCTGTGCGTGTCCTTCTATGGGATGCAGACTCCACGCAGTTGACAGTAATACTTCAATGGGTGAAAACAACCAGATCGATGGGCCAGTAACTTGAAACCAACATCACAGCCCAGTGAGATGGGGATGGACTTTTTTCCCTGTCTGTGTCCTGAGAAAGAAATACAAATACAGAAGGTGCAATTTTACCAACACTTAAGCTTATCACTAAAACAGTGGGATATGTGTTGTCAATAAGCCAGCAAATCAAAAAAGCGATGGTTTGGGTTCCAGTTTCATGAATATGGGAACATGTGCTTATACATCGTGCTCGGGACTAACGACTGCAGTAGTAAAACTTCCTTAGATAGTCATTGTCACCAAAAGGATAACACGTTAAGCTTAAACTGAACTTGTGTGGCCTGACGATAGAGACTTTTATCTAAATCAGCCAGAAAAATAGTAGCAACTACTTGAAAATCAATTAATCATTAAGTCATATTTTAAAAAGGTAAACCAATGAAAAATACTTAACATTAAGTTCAATTTCTCTGTTGTGATTTTGCTTGACTCTATTTCTATATCACACCAAAGACAATAATCTAGATTTATCAACAATGGAAATCAATTATTAGTTTGCAGTTTGTGTGTAGCTTGTGCAATAATTAATTGGCTTAATAAACACCTAGCTTTTGATGCAATTAATTAGACAAAAGAATATATATTTAAAAAATTAGTAATGTGCTCCAAAATACCAATCCACTGTGTTACAGTATATGCAGTATTTTTCTTTTCTTTTAATGAAGGATCCTTACATCCATCAGCAGGCCTTTGACAGCTCAGGCCTTTGAACAATGAGGCGGGTCAGAGCAATTATGAGATTGATAGCAGCTACACTATAACACACACACAGACACACACACACACATACACAGTGTGGGAGTGAGACATCCAGAAGAGACTGACTGGGTCCCTCGTGGACAGAATACAGTGCACGTCTCATGTCTTGCTCTAGTGTGTCTTGGTCTATCTATCACTGGTATGTTTGACAGTAACTGTGGTGACACTGCAGCTGAGGCAGCAAATTAAGTTTGTTGACTGTTGTGCTAAAGGTCAAGGTCATTGGAAATGTGAAACTTTTTGTGATCCCCTAAACATTTGTGTGATAATGTGTTAACTAATTTTATCAGTAGGTATTTTTTATATCTTAAATCAATAACCAACTTCCTTAAAACAGACAAAAGACATTTCAGGAAGTTAGATCACAAACAATTGTTCTTTGTTTATGTTCTTCCAGCTTGTTGTCTTACTCTCAGCGTACTACTCTTCTTCTTTGTGAAATGTTTAGAAAATGCTGTTTATGTTGTGGCTTCTGGCGAAAGCAGGTCTGTGGTTGTGTGAAACGAAAAAGACACTGGCAGAAACATTTTGGCACGTTTTCAAATGGTAAAACATCTGAACTCATTACATGACAGTCAAGCAGGAAACAGAGCAAAAATGCCCTTAACTGGTTTCCTAAAGACTGGCGCTGAGCTTCAGCTGCAGTTCAGCAACTGGATTTGTTGCTGCTTTAAAACTGAGCCAGTATGTTACACCTGATGCACACGTACTCAAACTGAATGTGCATGAACTTCCTTACCTTTTCAGTGGACCTGGATACAACTCAGTGATCCATGATGCAGTCAGAAAACTACATACAACGTCACACAGGAAAGATTTAAGATGTAAACACTCCTTTACAAGTTAAAAAAGTACTGTAGAAATATTATCAGGAAAATGTACTTTAAAGAATCAAATGTAAAATCACCCTCTGTGACTAATATCATCATATGAAACTATTAGACTGTTACTACTGATGCATCAATAACGTAAATTGTGTACCTGGACGGTGGTTTAACGCTACTTTAAGTAAATTAATTTCATCAGTCAGTGGTTCTAAAGCTAAGGGTGGGGCCTTGAAGAGTCATGGGTTAAATCTGGGGACGGCCAGAGATGATTAAGGGGGCAAGAAAGTAAAACAAGTTCTGATAGGTAGTCTGATAAAGAGTTTGCTTCTAATTTTCTCTTTCAACCAACATTTTCTTTTTGGTTGTTGTCAAACGTTGTGTGTCTTGAACAGTTATTTAAAAGAAACAGAGGAAAATATCAACAACAACACTGCTTTTGCAAGGGTTACTGGCCAAAAATGTTTATCAAATCTTAGTAATAATAATCAACTGCAAGTACCTCAACTGTGCTCAAGCACAGTACCTGAGTAAGATGTGTAGTTACTTTCCACCACTGAAAAGACAAAGATTTGTACATCTGGTTAACTGTCAACCTCCAACACAGAGCAGCTCACAGAGGCTAAATCTCCTGTGACTGCAATACTGCCCAGCAAACAAGTGGAACCACGTGTTCCCCTGACATACTGGTATTATTCAATAAATACCTTTAAAAAATAAGAGAAGAATTAGACTGACAAAATGAAATCTAGTGAAACCAGACAACACAAACCCACTGGCAGCTTCTCCCAATTATGAATTTGAATTTGTTCCATGTGAATAAAGACAAAATTAACCTTAGAGCAAACATTTATTTGTCTGATCTTTAGTCTAAATCATTACACCCTAAGCACTGCTGAGTTGTGTTTGATCAGAGAAACACAAATCGGTTTTAAGCTAAAGAGGTAAGGAAAAACATTATATGATCAACAACGAAACCATGGGACTCTAATGAGTTTCACGCTCACTCACCGTGTGTATGTGTGTCTGAGCAGGACTGACCGCCATGACATTTAGTGGCTGGCGACTGCTCCAGCTCGACAAGAAGAGACATAAAATCAATCCAACCTGATTGGTAGTGCCAGCGAGGGAGGAGGAGAAATTACTGAGGGCTGAGAGGAAGTACAGAAGGGCTAAATATAAAAAAAAATTATAAGATTGGGTTTGATAGCTGGGATGGAGGGGAAGAGGAAGTGACAACAGACTGTTCCTCTGTGGTAGTCCACAAGCCTAATCCAGTGTCTGAATCACTACTTGTGATTTAGTTGTGAGTGAGGAAAAAAAGAAATGAGTTCCTGTGAAAACAACAGAAAAATGTCAGCTTTCTGCCTCAGCACTGGACTCAGTTCGGCATTGAGAAAGAGGGATGCACACTTAATCAGATTAGTTTGTTTCTGCACTTAAAGAGGAACAGTCAATGATTGTGATACCAGTCTGTCCACATATTTGTCTCTGTCACACATGAAACAGGCTATCACCTCTTTCTGTTCTGGCCATTTGAGGCCAGACTGAGGCCAACTAGTTAACACTCATTTTGCTTGAAGTAGTACTTACCGGCTTATATATATATACAACACAATACTGCAAGCATACACTCTGATCAGGTACTGGTGCTGAATACTGAATGGACTGAAGACTACAAGCATCCACAGATCCTGAAGCTGGATGTTCACAACAAAAGAATATCAATAGGTAATCATATACTGACTTATACTCTTATCTACATGGCTAGTACTACAGGGTGTAGCTAATAAGGAATACCATTCTACTTAGTAAGGTAACTCCACATACAACACAGCTTAATAACAGGGCATTAATGAAGAATTCTCACAAACAATAAGCATAAAACAACAAATCACTGACAGTCAACGGTAGAACAACCCAGCAAATACAAAACTGCTTGTGTTTGTTTGTGTGAACAGCCAACAACAGCAACAGCAACCTCAGGCAAACAGAGCTGTCGACGCCACCGCAAACCAACTTAGCAGCGGGCAGCAAAGAGTTAAATACAGAGAAAAGCCACGGTAAGGTTTAAACACCAGGAAGAAACTGAGACAAACAAATATAGAGTATATCTTACATTTATGCGTCAGAATCTTTCTCCGTTCTCCATGAAGCTGAAGTGTCAGTCATTTGTAACGTCCAGCCACACCTGCTGCCTGGTCAGTGGTGTTTGGTGTGAAGTCCTCCTCTCCCTCTCCAAGTCGCTGCTAACAACAGTCAAAAAACACGTTGAAAACATCATTAGCGGCTGGAAGACTGGGTTAAACTGAACTAACCTCATGGTTGTTTGTAAATGGTATTTGCTCTGATATTTGAAGTGGTCAGGCGCGACAAACCACAGTTCACCCAGGCTAACCCTTTTAGTGACCACACGGGCGGTGGTTAGCCAGCCGTTACACTACACACAGGGGGCGCTGTTTACGTATCTGAAACTCGAGCACATTGGGCACGATGGCTAAGTTGGTCTAGTTAAGGTTGTTACCTGGGTGATTTTCAGCTCGCTGGCCTTTCCCCCTCGTCCGAATCGGCTATGAACCAACTCTGTGTTTGTTTTAACAATATAAGTGTTGTCAAACATATGTCTCAATATGGTTTCCATAGTGAAACAGTTCCCCACTGTAGGGTTTCTGGTTGTGATAACTTGTGAGTTTGTTCCACTCCTCTGGCATTCTGCTTTGCATGTATCTCACGTTGCATAAACAGGCAATTCAATAAACTGAGGACAAAAAACATAAAGAAGATGTTATTTAAATCTCCCTGGTTGTCTAAGATCAGTGTGTATTTAAAAGTGTTTTTTGTTTCCCCATACAGTCATCCTGAAATGTTAACTGTATTTGTTGTAAGTGTACAGCCTATGAAATCATCAGCAGCTCAGATGTTGAATAGAAATTCAGCAGTGGCCTTGAGAGAACTCTATTATTAATAGATACAGTATATTCAGATGGCGCCTACAGCCCCTCAGTTAAGCTAACTAGAGATACTAAGGCTCAGATTGCAATACCTTATTATATTTGACTATGTGTGTGTCGGGACATTGGCGAGGTAACAAAGACATGACAAGATATGAGAGAGACAGATGAATAGTTTCTGCACAATTTCCCTCGTTGAGGCAGGCGAGAGAAGGGAGCTGAAAGGTGATAGAAAATCATCTTGGAGAAGAAAACCCGGTAAGAGATGGAGAAGGGCAATGCTGTTTCTTTTCTACCAGAAACTAACAACGAAAAAAATGCAAAATCACCCTAAAGACTTTGAGTGTTTGTGTTAAAGCTAAAACGCACTATAAAGCTAAATTGTAAGCTTCCCTGGTGATGAAAGAGGTGTGTGGCCGTCTGGTTGTGTCGAGCTATGTGCAACCATCCTCAAAGCTAACTCATAAAGCCAGGTATAATAATGAGAGAGGCCGCGTACGGACAAAAGAAACGGACCCCCCAGCAAACAGAAAAAAAAACAACAATGTGTACTGAGTCATAAACAATCGGTGGCAAACAACGACATTTACGCTAATTAGTTTCGATGGATGCCTCCATCACACCTCCTCATTTAATGCTAACAATAGAAGACCTGCGCTGACATTACAAGCATGAGGCGAGACTTAGCGTGTGTGTGTGTATGTGCCGGGTGAGGTGCGATTACAATGATTTACTAAGCCTAGTTTGAGTGTCAGACCTACTGCTGGGCACTGAAATGTGCAGCAGCTTACACTCTGCTGTTACACAGATGTCAAAAAAATGGCTGTAGTTAGGGCTGGGTGTTAATAGGTAATAATTAAAACAAATCAGTTCATGCCAACTCTAATGTTTGACCTCGTTTATCAACAGAGGCATTAGTGTATCAGTTTGATGATTTGGCTGAAAGGTCCCAGACATTGTTAATTTACAATTTAAACCAATTTCATTTGTTTGCCCTGTCCACATGACCATTGGGGGAAGCCAAACATGCGAGTGAAGTAGCACTGGTGCGGCATGCTGTTGTCTTATCTCTTTCTTGTCTAAGTTAGATGAGAATAATGATGGGGAATTACAGTTCGTAACATCAACAGATGAGGAAGATCCATGCCATTCTTATCTCTGTGTGTAGCTGGAGCTCACACCTGGCTAGCTTGGCTTAGCGCAAAGAAAACTTGGAAACAAGGAAACAACTAACCTGGCTCTGTCAAGGCTACCTCTGAAACTCATGACACATTGTGTCCAGGGGTTTGATTAATCTCTAAGTGTAAATATGGCATGTTATGGTTGTTGAGAAGGTTATATGTTCTTGGCTGTTAGGCACCTTACAAGATTCCACTGACTATCAGTATTTTTAAGTCACCCTGTTGCTGCAAGTTGAATGTTGGCTTTAGCATACAGAAAGCGAATATAGTTCCTCTGATTTGGGGACATTTCTCTTCAGTCCCATTTCCGTCTCACAGAAGTGTCGTTCTGTGGATCTCGTCGACATGCTGAGTACTTTTATGCAACTGGGGGCGATGGGTCGTCAACATTCACCTAACAGTCTTTGTTACAGCCCTCACTAACACTGCCTTACCTGCCTTTAAAGAAAGTGTCTCGCTAATGTGCTTCAAGCGATCCAACCTCAGGCAGGTTGACGCGAGAGGAAGTGTCTAAACAGGTAGTGAAGGGTTGTAAGGACTTTGGTTGTACCTTAAATGCACCTCCCACCTGTCCTGTTTTAGAATCTATACTAAGTAATACACCATAAAATGAAATCAAAAGGTAGATGTACCATATTTACTAGTTGAAGTTTTTAATAGTGTTGGAGTTAATCGAAATAGGTGGTAAACATTTTAGACTTTGGTGGATGTCTCTTTCGAAAATGACTGAATAAGGTCATGGGGTTAACTGTATAAACAATAGAAAAAGCCAGCTTAGGGGATGAAGGTGCGACTATGCAATGAAAATGCACTGCCACTTTTCCACATCTACTTTTCTTATGTGCAATTTTTTCCTCTTCTCCCCTTCTTCCCCTTGATTTCACCTCTGACAGTGCCTAGATATTTCTCCATCCCTATCGAACACAGTGGCAGGTCTCATCGGCTGCCAGCTGGCCAGGAGAGGCGTGGAGATCAGCGCAGATGAGGTAGAAAAGGATGAAGGGAATCTAATCGATCAAAACCTCCATCCTAATCTTGTTGGCATGCTCACTTGGATGGTGCAGACGGCAGCCTGAAGCAACTTTTGGGAAGACGGTAAATCTAAAAATTGTAATTTTTTTCCCAATTCCTTGTCATTATCAGCTCTGGTAGCTGGTAGTTTACTGGCAGAACACCAACTTTTATGTAGACACCAAGGTTAGTTACATGCATATGCTCTGATTCTCCTCTTAAAACATCAACGGTCATATTTCATCAGTGTCAGAATATTTGAAACTCCTCAGGTGCGTTTGATTTGTCAACTCAGATCTTTCAAAGGCCCCAGTACGGTCTAACGCATCAGAAGCCTCTGCCTTGCGACCCGATGCATGAAGTGCCAGTTACACAACTCTTAAGAAAAGAAACCACGATTCCCTTTTTTCTTTTCTTTTCTTTTTTTATATTTCCACTTCTGGCTTTTATTCTCAAGCAAATGTACAGTTGTTTGCCGTTGATAGCTACAAGTGGCAAAATCACAAGTAAATCTTGATATGACTCTGGTAAAACTGTATAAAAAGACCCAAACTGTATCAATTGCAACATTATATATATATATATATATGTGTGTGTGTGTGTGTGTGTATGTATATATGTGTGTGTGTGTGTGACGTATATGTATATATATATATATATATATATATATATATAATATATACTGTATCTGAGTGTCTGAGATTATGACCACAGATTGATTTATAGAAATATAGAACACTATACAATAATACATAATACATTGTAAAGAAAAGATAACATTCATTTGAAGGCTGTCCAGTTTAGGTGGTCTTAAAAGACCAGGACAGTTAGAGACGAGTGACTGGTACAATTAAGACCTTAATCCACCATTAATGACTTTATTTGGCAATTAGCCGATCATCAAGGCGAGCGGTTCAGTGCAGGGTGTATCTGAGCTAACACCACAGAAATCTCTTCTTTTTAAAATCTTTGAAGCTATGCATGGTATACATGTCCAGTGTTTTTGTTTTGTACGCAACAGCGTGGTTGTGAGAATACTACGTCTACACACATAAGACACATCAAATACAGTCTCTGGAAAGTAAAAAAAACAAAAAAAAAAACAAAGCCTCACATGATCTATAACCTTATTACATACAAAAAGCCAAGAGTAACTGTGGATACTTTTTGTAGTCATTCTTTATATGATCCACAGTTTTCGAACACAGATACAGGAATTACCTGACTGTCTTACCTCACATGAAGAAGGGCTTATGGCAATAACTTCAAAGTGCCAATATTCAGTCGAAGCGATCTGAATAACACAGATCATAAAGTATAAAAGCTTCTGCTGTTTCTCTTTATGTGTACTCTGTCTGTGACAAGTTAGTCAATAATTACATTGATTTGATCTTACCTTATTATGCGGTCAGGGTGGCATCATACTGGCACACAGTTACAGTTGACAAACATCCTCCCTGCGGACACCACCCATCTGTCAAAGTCAACTGAAGTTCACATACAACAAGGGAGGAAGAGCAGGTCCCTCGTTTATGTTCATATTCACAACCTGGTGGGATGTTAAAGGGCAATTCACCGATGCACTCCTGCTTCCTCAGTCCGTTAAGTACCATGCAAATATATATTCAGTTTATTTGTGGGATTTGGAATGTCTCTAAGATTTCTGTTTCCATACCAACACAATGGTTACACCTTTGTAATTTGGTTGAACAGTCCTTTAGTAGATTTTTTACCCCCAGAATCCAACGGTGTAAAGAATCCTTTGTTTTGCTGTTCATTTTTCATATAAATATCTATTGAAAACCAGAATCCTTAGTAACAGACATTAAAGGAAACATACAGAGCATAAAAAGACAAATCCCAGTTTGTTGATGAAGTCAGCAGAGCTTCGAACTTCAAGTTTCTTCCACAAAGATTAAAGCATGCATCAAGACAATCATCTTTTCCAGTATTGCTCTGACCATAACCACTCCTCTTAATGTGGTAGGGGAATTTATATTTATATAAATAATAATAACGTTTCATTTAGTATATCTCAGACATATATAAAACCATGAATAAAAACATGCGTAGACATTAAACATCCAAATCAGCGAATGTTTTTGGTGCAAATTAGTAGTGTTGTACATTGATTACATATTTCAGTACTGTTTGTGTTGATCGTCTTCTTGGACAGTAGAACCTGCATTGATTAACTTTTACAGTCACCTTTTTTTTTCGTGTGTCCATTCATTCATTCTCCTGGGTGTGCTCCTTTATCTGCCTGCAGTGCTTCTACCTAAATGCCTATGATTGATGGTTTTCATAAAAGCAAAACCGAAAGTCGAAGTTCAGCACCAGACAAGGAAAACTTCTACAAGGCACCTAATGTGAAAAGCATTAAGTATCTCTGCTTGTAGCAAAGGCTTGGGTTCATGAGAGACACTATTTAAAGAAGAGTATGTAAAACATCATTTCTACTCTGTCTACGATGGATGCGTAGATGATGGATAGGCGGACAGGAGAATGGTGGACAGGCAGAGGGTGATGATGTGGCCCAGGGTGGAGGCGGCTGTGCAGAGGTGGAAAACTTCCACATCACTTCAGCAGAGAATAGAGAGGGAAGGTAGAAAAGAAGAGAGATGTGGCTAGAAGGAGAGACAGAGAGGTTCAGGGTTGAAGCAGTGTAAGATGGGAATCAAAGACACTCTAAACTCATAAGGCTTTTCACGTGCATCAACGCAGAGATCGAAGCTAACCTGCAAGCTGACTTGGAAACATTAGGTGGAACAACATCTGCATGAGTATGAGTGAGTATGACTGTCTGACGATACCTGAATTTCCTTTGGGTGAATAAATAATCTTCTCTGTAGCTCACTGGATCTGAGATCATATGAGAAAAGACTTTGGGACACTCCCTTACTATCAATGATGGTCAAATCTAACTCAGCCTAAAATGGTGGGATATTCGGGTGCCTATAATTGGTAAATTCTTGTTTCTTTCTGTGTCGTAGCTGATTTTAGCCAGATAAAAACTTTCTTCAAAACTATTTTAAATCTTCACTTCTTCTGCATGTCCTATTTGTTTTGGTTGTTTGTTTTGTTATTGCTGCTGTGTAGATTGTGTGCAACAGAATGAAACCAAAACTGTCACAATCTCTTCAAAGACATAGATGGGCGTGTGTGTGTGACTATATGATCAATGAGCAACTCAAGAAAAACTAGTAACTGTTTTAAGGCATCCAAGTAGTTTGAAGCACTTGATAAAATCATACTGTGATTGGGTATGTTTTGTATGGTAATTTTAGGTGCTGAAATAGTGTTTGAGCTAAAATCAAAGCTTGACAGCTGGTGTCCAGCTGTTTACACATTAAATACAAGAGAACAATTGAGGAGCTGCTTTTTCCCTGCTGCCATGTTTTAAATTTTCCCTGGTTCCCTAAACATTCATCTTCTTTCTAATAGCCCTTTCACTTCAAGTGTTTTTGTTACCATGAATGTGTATATTGACACCCTAGACCACACTATTTATCCATTAAATAGCTTTTTGGTATATGCTTAGGAGGTCAGATTTTCTTCCTTCTGGTTCTTTGGTTCATAATCTCAGTAGTATTTACAAGCTGATGTTAAGGCATTGGCTTCTTTGGGAAGCACGTCACACAGCCATTTCCCTGATCTAACTACGATAAGGCATAAACTAGAGTAGTCTCTCGTTATAGATAAATATAAGACAGCGGTTTATAGTTAAAGTGCTTCCAAAGACAGTAAGAATTCTGCAGATGTGAACAGAGCACACACCGCTTGCGACCACTATTTATCATGCACCGGTACACACATCTATCCTGTACTCACCTACGGTAGCCAGGTTTAAAGCGTCGGAAGTGGAGCTGAAGTTGGTCTTTCTTTGGGCACTCAATACAGTGACTAATAAAGCCAGAGAAAAAAAACGCAACTCAGGGTCTGCGCCTCGACATAAAAAAAGCGTTACTGCTCTCGCCGCCTCCTTACAGTAACAGCAGGATCCTGACCCCAGGAGTCCTCGGGTATTTCGAGGATAATATCATTTTTACAGGCAACAGCAGTTAGTCCTGAGGCTAGAACAGAACAGATGAAGGAAGGAAAGAAAAGAGAGAGCGACAGGAATTGAAGAGAAGAGAAAAAGTTTGAGTCAGAGAAAGACCTGTGACCGACTAAGCACTGTTACTATCTTCATCATCATCACATCATCATCATCATCATCATGAGCACAATGTCCAACACATCATGATTATCGCCGTGAAGTCATAGAAATCCTAACACTTAGAAAAGTAGCACCAACTGCCTGCTGTCAGGCGACAGATGTAAAGGGCGGTCACATATTTTCCTGTGACATACAGTCATATACTTTGAAATCCAAGCTTGAGTGTTTTTTTGTTGTTGTTGTGACATATTTTTCAGGCCCTTTGCACGTGTCGCGGCGTGACGGGCCCTGTGGGTGGAGTCCTCTCGGTTGTCCCATGATGCTTTGTATACTTGGCTGCTGACTTGGGAGCAGTTATGAAGATGCAGCTCACTGTAATCCCTTACAGGCGGATTACAGATACTGCTTTTAACAATATGGTTCGTTATTTGGCTCCAGCTCAGTAACATAAATAAAGTCAGTTACTTTTAGGTGACTTTACGTCCCAGCTCACATCTGGACCAATTTATCATAATCGCTCCTTTATTCAGTTCATTGTGTCTGATGTCAGAATATAAGAATAGAAAAACGAAATAATTAGACTGAGGTCTGGGCCCCAGCCGCTGTCGCGATATGCCCCTGCCTCGCTGGCGGGGAGCCGTCTGTGGTCGGAGGAGGTGGGGTGAAGGTGCAGTAGTCTGGTGTTTTGCCAGTAGCGTGAACATGACTTTCTTTTTAAAGGTTCAGACCTTGAGGGTTTGTTCCTCTGGTTGCCGAGCCTCGCCGGTGGCGCGCTGGCCTTAGGCGGGAGCATGGAGGCATGGGAGGTGAACTCGAGAGAGCTGGCCCTTGTAGAGTTCTCGGCATTCGGTAGAGTATAAAGAGGGAGAGAGGAGTGGGAGGGAAGAAGAGGGAGGGTAAAACAGACAAAACATGTTACTTATGGAGGACTGTGGGCTCTCAGAGAGCAGGAGGTGAAAGACATAGAGACACTGTTATCAACTGGCCAAAATTCAAACTGTGCAAGCTTGGTCCCCTAAGTTCTACAGTTCTTCATTTTGGTGTATGTAAGAATATGACTTTAGCTCTACACATACTGTAATTTGTTCCTTACTTTTAGCCATGTCACCTGTATATGGAGAGTAGCCTGTATTTCTCACATTGCAATATCACTATACTCTACTAGGAGAGACTTTTAGTTGAGAGCTAACAAACCCTCTGGAGGTTGGAGGTTTTGTCTTTTTGGTATCAGTAAACCAGAGGATCAATTCAGCTGTACAGTTTGCAACACTGATGGTACGATTTTTGTATGTTGGCTTTGATGGTTAATAATTTATCAATAACGGTATTAGTTATACCAGTTTAATCAAAGCCTAACTAAGCTGAAACATTTCTTGTCAGATGTTTTTTAGAGCAGAGATTAGAACATGAGCTTCAGCGAAAGAAAAAGAAGTGATGCTAAAACAGGCTGCTGCAAAGACATATTAATTTCCTGTGTCAGTAACCTGACCCTGTAAAGCAACTCAAAGTAGTACCGAACAATTCAGTTGTTTGTATAATTTCAATTAATAAAGTATTGCACTAGCACAATCTAATTAACCAGCTGTGATAAATCATATTATGCATCTTTTAAGACAAGCGATACAACCCAAACACATAACACATTATTACAAAAACATGAATAAATAAATACTGCAGCAGCACCATTTAAAACCACAAGCTTGCTTTTATAAAATAAACCAAACCATGCAAATGAAAAATGACAAACATGCATGAACATTTCAAAATCCCACTGTGAGTAAACAGTCACTCAGGTTGTAGTGATGCTGAAATGTGTCACCAGAGGGCATGAGCTCCATGTAAAGAATATTAATGGGATGCAATATTTATATATATACACACACATACAATACCTGGAGAGATGTTTGATCATTGGACTTTTAAGACTGCTTCACAAAGACCCACACACACACACACACACACACACACACACACACAACACTGTTGGTCAAGTACAATCCAAAGTCAAATCTGAAACCACACACCACAGCAAAGTAAACCCGTCCTGCAGGATGTTAATATCACCACCATTACCCAATCCAACAAAAGTACACACACACACACGGTGGCAGGGGTGTGTGTTTTACCAATAACTAAACCGTTTGAGGCTTCTGTGACCTTGACTCCATCTATTAACGATTCTGAACTCTGGTAGTCGGGGCCGGCTCAAACTCTTTTTTTATCCCTCACACGCTGTGGACACACACACACACACCGCACAGAGCAAACATACACACATTTAAGGATCTATGACCCACACATAAAAATACACATCACACTTCATTAGCTGCATTTACACTACAGGGCTGTGTAAATCCAGATGTAGATACTGAGCATGCAATCAGACTGGTTACGACATGGGGAGTCACTTCATGCAGAACAGAGGCAGGGAGAAGTAATAGAACACAGAAGGAAAATTACAGAGTTGGGATTTTACACAAGTTAGAGACAGGAGGAAAGGCAGAGGGTCACCTCCACGAGGGCTGGGTTAGAAACTGATGATTCTGCTGGAGGTCTGAGACAACCATAAAGATGGTGGAGGGCACAGGAGCAGGCACGGCCAGCAATCTGCCACGCAGTGCAGAGGGAGGATCGGCAGGATGAGGAAGGTGAGGAACCCGAGGGAGGTCGGCGGGAGGAGTGAGGAGGGAGAGGAAAAGTTAGCTCTCAGTCAGATCTTCAAAATGCCACACAGTTTAAAACAGAAAGAGATGCCAAGAGATAAAGTCTGTGTTGGAGGATTAGAAACCTCTCCAACAGGTTTAAGGAGTTTGGGTGAAGTTCAAACCTCACCGCACACAGTTAAACAAACACAACATTGATGTCACTGCAGAAACTGATCTAACCATCGAAATAAACACACACAGGCCTGAGAAAAGTCCTGAATATGCTGCACCTGCAGCCTGGCCACTTTCAACTCCTCTGTGACCCAGATTCCAGAGCCTGGGAGCGGCTGTCAGTGTTTGTTGAATCTGAATACAACTGCATTTCTAACTGGCTAATAATGCCCTCTAACGTTTATCATTTCTGAGCAACATGTCACTGTTTAGACCTCTAATTA
Organism: Lates japonicus; assembly: GCA_033238685.1. NCBI lineage: Eukaryota > Metazoa > Chordata > Actinopteri > Centropomidae > Lates > Lates japonicus. The sequence continues at coordinate 24,676 of BRZM01000684.1, read as the reverse complement.
CATCATTCTGCAGCCCAGGGGTGCTCCATTTTTCATTCTTGATTAATCAGTGACACCAGATCCTAAAACCCATTTACTCCTTGACATCTCATGCAGTTCTGCTGAACTGGTTTAGCCTTCTAACATCTTAAATCCAACATTTGGCTTTATGATTAAGTCTTTGGTGCTGCTGTTGCAGAGATATTAGATAACATGTTGCAAGAAATATCTGGAAAGCCTATCCCTATTGTACTTAGAAATAAAGGCATGCACACAGACAGAGGAGCTTACTGACTTACGTCCAACAGAGCAGGGACATAGCCAAAGCCAGCATACATCCTGCTGACCCACAGTGCATCAGTTACGACATTTGTAACACCTGCTGCTAACATTTTGATTAATATTCACTCAACTTTATTAAAGAATGCGGTATGAATGCACACACCTGTATGGTTCAGTGGTGGTGGAGCCACAGTGCCTCCAGATCACCTTCTTCACCACATCAGGCAACAAACTGTGGCTGTGATCAGGAGGGATTATACTGAGCCAGGCTGGACCACTGGACAACATCTGCATGAAGGCGTGGTACATCCTCTCTGGTAGTTGAGGAAGGGCCTGGAGGGAAAGAGGAAGAGGGATGTAGCATCCTTTTCAGATGTAAACTAGTTCCTTCACTGTCTAATTTAAATATATGTGCTTTCTGGATTTAACGAGGCTTCTACATCCTTCCGACAGCAACAAAAAAAAATCAATTCAACTTCTTTTTAAGGTTAATAAAAAGAAAATATGTTGTCAACTTACCAGATGATTCCTCCCAGCAGAGAAGACCACAAAGAAAATCAACAGCGAGCCCAGATGACAAATGGTTGATCCAAGTCCAGTAATGAGTATCTAGAGCCAACTGCAGAGAGACATGACACCTGTCAAATGTTGGAATTTCACAGCTCTAGCTGATGGCAGTGAGCATTAATCCAGCAACTTTCTGTGGGTGGAATGCTGTCCATACTGCTTACTGTGTGTGTGGGCGGTTGCCTTCAGATGTGTGACAGTGGCCAGCACAGTGAGACCAGCGTCCCAGGCTCGGTTTCAAGCATCACCCAGGCAGTGACAACAGCTGCTGGTGAGTGACACATTTCAGATAAGGATGTCATGTTCAGGCATATTATGCACTCTGTAGTTCTGTTATGTAATGTCACACTGAAGTCAGCGGAAACTGAACAGATTCAAAGCAAAACCTTCATTACACCCGGCTTTCTGCATCATGACTGGAATCGGGAATAATTCACAGTTAATGCACTTAGATTCATCATTCATCATTCTACCAGGAGGCCTGGTGTCATGGCTGCGGTGATAAGCGGCACATAAGTGCATATGCACATAAGTGCATGTTCAATAAGGAATCAATCAATCAAACAGATGGCGAGGGAGTTCAGATAGCAGCATTCAGGTGGAGCAGTTATCGAATAGCAAGCTCATGAATAGGAAACAAGTGAGATGAGGTGTTTTAAATGACAACAATGTCACTGTGATGTGTATGTGTTCCACCAGGGAAACACATTTGATGTGCAGAGTGTACTGTTTATACATGAACAAACTTCAATTTTAAAACTAGAGAGGACAACAGTATAAACACTTTCCTGTGATGATGATGATGTTGGTACAAAGGTTAGCCTAAGCGTTCTTTTCAAACCAACATTTAAACTTGTTCTTTCTTGAAAATTCATGACAGTAATAAAGATTATTTGCCATAATCACCATTTTCACACCCACACACATGCAAAAAAGTCTGATGAGACAACATTTTATTTTGCTGAGGTGTTGAATCCATGAGACAGGATAAAATTAGTTTTTATATATGATGTTTAAAAAAGAAAAGAACATAAAATAGGCACAAAATGCAAAAATTGTTTTCAAAGGCTTCCTGATATGAAATTATGTGCTGTGGCATGATGAAAAAGCCAGTGAAGTTCATATATTTATTAAACAGGGTGAACTGATGGGATCTGGGTTTCTTTTAATTTTCTTGGGTATAATTTTCCAAAAGTACAGGGCTGAAGAAATCTGAGATGACTTTAATAATAGATCCCTTCAAAACTGTTGTGCCCAGTGTCTCCAGTGTACTTGATGTATTAGAGCATAACAGGTACTTCCTTGCATCAACTTATTTCTTTAAATAAGACTATAATAGTCCTGATGGTTCGGTAACCACAAATGTGACTCCTCCATCCAGCTGGAGGAGAAATTAGATTAGAAAGATGGCTACATGTCTCAAATGTCATGTAATAGAGTAGGAGTGCAAATATTTTTTATATTCATTTTATCCTGTAACAACTGAACACACACACACAAAATGCACACACAATGTATAGCTTAAGTGTTTCTCACTACATTAACACCTGGACACATGACATGGTTCTAGGAAAAGCCGGGTCACTACACAAAAGCCTAGAGTTGGTGTATCTACAGGCATAAGGTCTGGATGTGAGATGAATGGCGGACAGATGATAGGTGGGTGGGGTGTCGGGCTGTGTGATGGGACAGACAGAGATGGAGAGTGAAACAAGGGAGAGATGACAGAGAGACAGGGACGAACACCATCTGTGTGTTGGTTGTCATTAGCTGGGGAGGAGGAAGAAGCAAAAAGCAACACAAAGGTAGAGGAGGAAAGGAAAGAAGAGGAAAGGCCAGAAGAAGAAAATCATAAATAAATAAATAAATTAACAACGGTTTTTGGCTGGAGAAGAAAGAAAAAAAATTAGATGCAAAAAAATGGGGTGAAATCAAGCAACTCAAGGCAGTCCAGGGTTTTGGGAGAGTAACACTTCTTGAAAATGAAAACAAATTTAGAACACAGGGAAGATGGTGGAAAACCCGCCATGCTGCAGTTATATTGGACGTGAATGGAACAATGTCTGTCATCTTTCATTTCCTTTAAACTGTCAGTCCGCTAAAATCAGTCTATACTCAGAACACGTTAGAACAGCGGCCTCCAAACTTTTTCTGCCTTTTTCTGCAATCAGATGCTGCGAAAACTCACAGAGGAAGGTTATTCTATCAGATGCAGGGCTGGGAAGAGTACCAAGTGAAATTTCACCATCGTGCCATATCTGTCGTGAGAAGTGCATTTACAAGTAGTAAATATCTGGCATCTCAGACACTAGAACAAAGTAATTACAGGTAATTATCTGATGTCAAAATATCCAAGTAATTTAGATCATTAAAAACAGTACACCTATAATGCTGCCTTGTGCCACAACTTGACAAATTACCTGCAGAGTAACTACTTGTGTTACTACATTATAACAAGCTATATATCCAGACACTGGCAACACTAAAATGAAGTGCAACTGAATAATCTTCAACAACATAGTACAGATCAAAAATCAGTCCTACTTCAGAGCAACTCTGTATCTGTACAAAGGCTACAGTTAATACGCATGAACCTTGAGATAAAATGTCGGTGAGAATTAAACCAGAAGGAAAAATGTCTTTGGTTTATGTTCATTAACAAACTGAAAACATCTTAAAAGACAGAGCGAATGACAAGCAACAAATCATAGATGTGGTTGTACCTGTTAAATGTGCACATTGACAAGTGAAATAAAATAATAAATATATTATTTATTATAAATATTTTTCTATAAAATTATGCAGCCTACAGTTGAATATAAATTTAAATGTCCAGGATCCATGGTTTCAGCTTTTAAAGAATATAATGCAGCTTGTGGATGTTGTCTCTTTAAAAGACAACATTGAGTGTTACCTGTCCATTATGCTGGTGAGTGGTGTTGTCAAACAGGAAGTAAGCACCGAAGAACATCACGATGGCGTCGCCACACATAGGGCGGTCAGTATGAAGATGGGCCACCGCAGCAAACAGTTCTTAAGCAACATCTCTGTGGAGATAGACATAAGAATTACTCATGCTCTCTGTTTGTGATAAACACAAAGGTCATACGATGAGAAAAGGATGTTCAGCCCTGAGAGGAAAAATGCTTCATCTCATCATGTGCAACTCGAAGGTTTCACCTTTGGAAATGTTGACTGTGACGAGCTGAATCCAAGAGTTAAGAGAGTTTCTGCCTGATGACAACAAACATCTCTATCTTTACACGGATGTAAAATCAATAAAAATGTTTGTGTCTGCAGTTTTGTGAAACCAAACTGAATTGAAATGCGCTTTTGAAGATACTTAATGTCATTACCTTGTACATCAGCAATTCAGTGAAAGGTAGTATGACTGAGAATCTCTGAAATACAAATTGAAGTTAATCAAGCTAAAAAATTGCAGCATTTCAGAATAGAACAGACAGTTCATTATGTGCTGGAGTAAAGACTGGATCACTAGAAACGTCAAATTTCTCTTAATGCAAAATTTAGATCATGAGAGCATGTTTCCCAACAATGAACAGATGGATGTAGAGAAAGTTGATGCAGCTGATGTGGATGACCTAGGTTAAACACTGACGCTGATCCTGTATTCTGACACTTTTCATTGGTTTGGTTTGAGTGCACATTTTCGCTTTTAACCTGCCACAGAGATGGGTCCTTCTTCAGGATGTCCATGTTAATGTGTGCTGCTCTATGAGACTGTAGAGCAGAATGGGCAGCGAGGTGAAGCTGATGTTGTGTACAGAGTCAAGTAGGCTGTGTCCTTACAGCAGCTGGAGAAGAAATTACAGAGAGCAACATTTCAGTCATTTTCTTTAATTCTAATGATTGTTTATTCTGGGTACTTGTGTGTGTGTGTGCCACATTTGTGAGAAACCCTGAAGAAGAACTGGTAGAGGAACTTTGAGGGGAAGATAAAACAGACATTCTGGAAAGCAGGCAAATAAATGAGAAAAAGCAGGAGGCGGGTCAGTAGTTGAAACTGAATTAAAAGTGGAAATACCACTTCTTCCAAAATATCACAACTACAAACTCAACAATAATCGAAACGAATCATGTAATAAAAACCGTTCTGACAAAATAAAAATACAGCAAGTAAAATCTCAAACCTCGAGTTTCTACCTTATGTAGAAGAAATATTACACAAGTTCAGAGATACGTATGTAATGTAGTGTCCATGGGCCGAGCAGCATCTTCTTGAGTGTTTGAACTTTGAGATGGCGTGATCGCTGTTTCCTCACCGCTAACGACCCTCTTGCCCATAATACCTGAAACAGACAGAGGTTTGTCATTTCCTGTAATTTCAGATTGAACCAGCGAGTGAAGACATTTATATATTATATTCTTTTAATTTCCATTGAGACGGTAGCTCAGCTTGACCTGAAAAGTCTGTAAATCAGTGTAGTTATTCAATGTTTGGGGACATTTATCTTGTTAAAGATGCCATAAAATCATGCACCGCAAAGTTGTCTGAACGGTAACAAAGTAGTGTGTTAATCAGGATGGTGAGAGTACTAACCCGATGCCAACATGGGCCTCAAGGATCATGCTGACATCATTAGCTCCGTCTCCAATCGCCGGTGGTCGGGTGCTCCTTGGAAGCGATCCAGCTTCACAATCTGAACAGGTTGAACAGAAGGTAAAAGTAACTCTTACAGCAGCTCAAGGCATCCAGTCTATGGGGTCAAAAACAATACAGGCGCCATCAAGTCTCTGTACCTGTGCCTTCTCGGGCGGTGCCATTCGACAGCAAACGCGGCGCTGCGGTTGCGGCGAATTTCGGGAAGATCTCTTTGTAGTTCCTGGTTTGAATCCTCCTGGCCGGGCCTCATCACCGCAGAGGGTGGCTCCATCGATGATCAGGCCGTGGTCGGTGCGGTCACCTGATAAACTTCAGACAAACATGTGACTAGTCAATGCTCAGGAAACACAGTAGGAAAATACCAATGACAGCTTAGCGGGTTATGCTCATGTGTTTGCTCAGCGCTGCAGGTAAACATAGCCTCCTAGAACACAGACACACACACCAGAGAAAGTGTCCCTGGTCATGCCTCGTGCTGCCTCAGGCGGTCACTCCAGGTCAAACAGGACGTCGTGGAGGCTCTGCTCCTCGAATGGTTGGTGGTCAGCTCCAGGATCTGGGTGTTCACGACGGAAAGCTTGCTGGCGCCAGCAGGTCATGCTGCTGTCTCATCTGTCTCAGTCAGCACCCACACCTTCATGCCGGCCTTGTGGGCGATTCAATGGTGTCTGCGCTTTCTCCTGGAGCCTGTCGTGGAGGAAATAAATATTCAGAATATTCCTTAGGGAAAACTTGCTGGCACCAGCAGGTCGCTGCTGCTGTCTCCATCTTATCTCCAGTCAGCACCCACACCTTCATGGCCTTGTGGAGGCGATTCAGCTGGTGTCTGCAACTTTCTCCTGGAGCCTGTCGTGGAGGAAATAAATATTCAGAATATTCCTTGGAAACAGCAACAACAGAGACAGCCAATACAACAATACTTGGTTATTCTCTGTCTGCCTCTCCTGAACAGGATGATTGACTTGCAATGCCCCCTGGGTTTAGATCCTTTAAAGCCTGCACTCTGTCTCAGCAACAAGTGTGGCGATTCAGTTGAACTATACTTGCCCTTGCTGGTTTAGCTCACTTAGAACTGGGGCAGCACTTGTGTGGCGTGACACGCTGGAATCAGAGTTGGTGCTCAGCAGCGGTGTCTGAAGTTACCAGAACAAAATGATTATATAAGAGACCAAAGCAAAGACTGCAGTTCTATACAATGAAAACTCCACTGTCCTCCCACAGCAGTGGCTCAACAGTATCAGGTCTTTCTCTGTGGGGTCATAGGCCTCAGCCAGTCGTTGTCTCGGTCCTGTAGAGACCCAACTTGGCCCTTCGGGCAGGTGGCAAACCTCCTGGTGCCTGTTCAGAGGCTCAGAGGCTATGAGGCAACACAAAGTGTCCTCAGACCCTCCTGGAGGAGAAAGAGGATTCAAACAGGGTTGAGGATTTAAATCATCTACAGAGAACACAGTAATTTTTCATCCCTTTTCTACAGATCCAAAACAAAACAGCAAAAAAAACAGACAGTCAGAGTTTGGTCTGTGAATGTGAGTGTGTGGGTAGCAAGCACTCTTTATCTGAAACCTCACAGTACAACACCCACCACAGATTGTTCTGTTTCGCTAAAACTATGATTTATCTACAGCTGCAACCACGACAAGTGCAGTTTAGTGACTGGTTCAGTGTACTTTATTTGGCGTTCGTCTATATACTGGGTAGCTGAACTACAAACTCCTCGCTTTGGGAGTTAGTTTAGTTAGATTTTTCTGCTTTATTATATGTACTTCTCTTCAATCTGCCTACTTCCACCTCAGCTGGTTATTTCCTAGGAGAATTGTGGACAATCAAATGTGGGCTGATAGAATTTGTTTTGATAAAGTGATAAAGTGTAGCATCACCAAGTCCGACAGACAGAAACTTGTGTAATGAGATCATGAAATACACATTAATCAACTGCAATATGTATTGTATCTGTGTAACAGCTCACAGGAAAAACTGTTTATTTGAAGCCACATTGAACCCACTATGAAAAAAAACCCAGAGCAACTGCATGGTGGAAGTAGGCCATGCTCCGCACTGATCTGGAGAGCTTCCTGTGATAACTATAGAAACAGCTGTGGTCATGTGCTGTAGCTGTGGAAACCACTGAGGTCACACAACCCTTGAAACTCTCAGAAATGTTCTTGGAGAAAATGACTTTGTATTAGTTTATGGGTCCATGAGAGGATGAGAAAGTGTGTGTGTGTGTGTGTGTGTGTGCGCTCTCACCACTGCGTTGTGCTCCACCCGAGCTCTAACCTGATCCACCTTGCCTGAGATAACCCTGGGGAAGATGGAAGAGTCGGCGCCTTTGCAGAACAGATAAAAGCTCACCTGCTCTTACACAGACACACACACACATAGGGAGAGTGTGTAGGAGAGAAACCATGCATATAAGTCCAACCACATACGCTCATACTGTGTGTGCTCACGTATATGTATTTCTAACAGTGTGTTGTGTATTACCAGTGCTGGACCTGACAATGACACTCATCCTCCGTCTGACTGAGTCGAACGTCAAAACCTCCAGCAGCTCAAACCTGATTAAAAAACAAAACACAGACAACATTGCAGTTACATTAAAATCTTACATAAGCCTTTAAAAATCCTACTTAATGAGCTCAAACATGGATTGTCATCAGCTTGAAAGCTGAAAATGCTCAAAAAGATCCAGAGATACAACTATTTGCAGTCAACAATAATCATCTCTGTTCATCACTGTTCTAAATTTATAATCATTGCTGGAGGGCTGCTGGTTTTAGCTGTTACTAGGCTACTCGTACTTGTTGCAGCACTGATGTAATGGTATCTATGCAGTTCTGAACAAGTGTAATCACTGTTCTAAATTTATAAATGTATAAATTTATACACTTATACATTTTGGGGGAAATTTCACTGATCAGATTATCCCCAAATAATACAAAACAATAATAAGAAGTACTTTATTGGCTATAAGTAACTACTTCTGATAAGAGAATACCTGCTGAAGGTTACAGAGATGCACAACATTGTTTCAAAGACAGCTCACCTCTCCAATCTCATCCCTCTATTCAAGATCTCCATGTGACTGTCCTTGAGTCTCAGATAGGTGAAACCGAGCCTGCGGCAAAGAGCAATACACCATTACTGGAAAAGGGAGTGAATGGACTGAATGTGTGTATGTGAGTGAAAAGAAAGAGACAGAGAAGGTAAAAGTTTGTTCATGTGTGTGTGTGTGTGTGTGTGCTCCACCTCTTCATTCCCTCCACCAGCGCCACCTCGTCCGGAGACGAGGAGATGTAGAAGGAGGTGGACTTGCCCTGGTGGATGCCGTGCTTGAGTCCCATCCACCGTCTCCTCCTCCTTCACCTGCACCGTGTGGCACAAGCATAGCGCCCGGAAAAACAGCTCCTCGTGCTCCTGTGGCGGACGACCGACACTGCGTCACCCTCACGCAGATACACAGACACACAAATACACTCAAACTTAGGCTGCGCTCACCCTGGCTTCGGGACCCGGCGATGTGTCGATCATGTCCATACCAGCCGCACCAGGCATCACCTAGCAACGATACGAATCAATTAAATATGATGGCACAAGATCATACTGAAGACCCATCTATCCATCCATCAGGTTATTTATTACCTGTCCGTTACAGATAGCATGAGGCACGTAAACATGTCCGTCCACACAGCACTCTATGAACTCCATGTTGTTCTCCGTCAGAGTCCCCGTCTTGTCTGTAAACACATACTCGACCTGGAAACAGCAGGATACAGTTTCTTACACTTTCTTTTTGTGTTTACGGCAGCTCCTCGTATCTTTAGAAGTGTGACTTTGCTACCTGTCCCAGCTCCTCGTTCAGGTCCGACGTGTTGACCACGGCTCTCTCCCCCAGCTCCTCGTCAAACATCTCGTCATCCCACATGATGAAGTAGGAGCCCAGGAACTTCTGCATCTCCACAGTGACGTACATGGAGACGGGGATGATGTAGTTGAAAAGGACCATGAAGGCCAGGAAGTCGGTGAACGCCCTGACCAGCTGAGGATGAGGATGGTGAGAAGGTGAGCAGGTGATGGAGAAGAAAACACATTTTTTGTTTGGACTGAAGGGCTGTAAAAAAAAAAAAAAAAAAAAAAAAAAGCAGACTCACGATGTGCTTCTGTTTCTCTGCGTCTGTCCTCTCGTTGTACCACGGCTCGTCTCTGTTGGGGTCGGCCTGCCACACGTATTTCAGCACCGTGTTGATGAGGGCCTTGCTGATGAGAATGCACAGGTAGACCACCAGGTAGGCGTTCATCGACCTGAGGGGGGAGACAACAAAGCTACTGAGAGATTTGTTCATAATTCTGTTTTTATCCTCATGTTTTGGACAGAAAACAGGACACTGGAGGCTTCAGGCCCTTCAGGATTTTTTCTTGTACCAGTGTCAAACAGTAGACTCAATGATTCACAAGCACTTGGCCACATCAACACAAAAATACCTCTGATCTACAGATAAAAACTAGACAAACAAAAGCAAAAGGATTCAGAAAGACAGTGCAGTGCGGTCCCACAGGTACTGTTTGGATTGTAACACACTGTACTTGTCAGAATAGATACTTGTGTAACAGGAATAGCTGAGACAAGGCATTCGCTCCGCGCCAAGTTCGTTTTGGCAAACGGAGGGCAAACACAATTCCAGTGAGTTAATCAGACACACACTGTAACCAAGTGCAAATGTAATCCACCTACAGTCAGTCATATCTACAGGCCATCTGGATACAGGAGGCATGTCAATGCCAGATGGAAAGAAAGCGATCCAGTCGGTGTGCGGCGAGCCAGAGAGACACACGGACCCTCAGTCAGTGAATAAATGAAGACGTGAAAAGTGAGCAGATGGATGGAAGGATGGGTAAAAATATAAATGATTATCTAAGTCAGTGTTAATTGAGAAAAAGGATGATGCCAAAGTTGGTAAAGCGTGCATGCTAACAGGTTCTCCTCCAGAAACAATTCATGTTATGTAACGAAGGCGAGAGAGAGAGAGAGAGGAAGAGAGAGACTTACTTTTCTACTGCAGAACGTTTCTGAGACTTGGACTGGTAGTTGAGAGCCATCTTGGTTTCCATGCCTGTGTAGATGGCGACCGCTAAAGGGAGGTAGAAGCAAATGTTATGGGTAATTCTTGACCAGTAGCTTTTTAACACAAGGTCCATTTATTAGCTTTTTCACGAGCTTTCAAACGCTTCTCACGGTATTCATCAGTGGGTGGAGTTTGCTCAGTTGCCATGGAGATACTAACATGTGACTGAAGTTCCATATTTGGATCACTTAATGACAACTGAGCAAGTTTTATCCACCTAAGAAGAAAGCAAAAAGCAGCTGAAAGCTAAAAAAAAGCTAGTAAGTGGACTCTGAGTTAAGATTCTGTTAAACATTTATGACATTTTTTTTTCGAGCGTATTAAGAGTCCTTCAGGTAATATTACCATAGATGTATTCAGTGTTCTTGAGTGTGGCCCCTCGAAGCAGCAGGTTCTCTGAACCTAAAGGCCTGAACACAGACAACAGCTCATTTAGACATTGTGTGGGTTATTGCTTTTCCCAGTACACCTACACAACTTCATTAAAATGAAAGATAAATGTGAAAACACAAGTCTAACATTCAGAACACAGGATACTCAGCAAAAACTTTTCTTATGGAATAAAAGTAGTGTTTTGTAAATTCAGATTTCATTGCTTGATTGATTACAAAAATTAGAGAGTAACAGAGTAATATTTCTGTGATATGTAAGGTGTGTTGGTTTACCTGGCCACTGCCTCATTGTCCATGTAGATGTTGATACGCCCCACAAATCTGTACAGGACAGAGGTAATGGTAAAGAAGTTAGAGACGACATGTTTCAGTCATTTATGTGTTTTTTCATCTCTGTGAGTGTTTGGGTTGTACTGACTTGTACAGGTCCGGCTGTGGTTGTTCACATTCTATCGTGGCGTGGATGGAGTCCACCTCCTGCTCTGTGTAGTAAGCTTTGGTGTCCTGAACTGCATAGTACGTCTGAGAGAGAAGGAGGGGAGGAAAAAAATCAAGTCAACAAATCAACACAGACAAAGAGGGAGGAAGAGAAAGATGGAAGTAGGACGAATATCAGAGGAGAGGAGGAGGAACCGAAAGACGGAGGTTAATATACGAGGGATGGATGAGTAAAATAATAGGGGAAACGAAGGAGGACGGGAGGAACAGAGGGGGGCAAAAAATGGAGAACCTTAACTGGAATGATGTAAATAAAAGATGAAGCAAACACACATACACACCTTGTGGCTGCTCTCCCCGTCCAGACTGGCTGTTGTAACATAACAGGTCCCATCATCTCGAGACGAGGAGAGAAGTATCAGGTCGCAGGGAAAGCTTTCATCTTCTTTTACCAGGACGACATCTCCAACCTGAGAAAGAGAGACAGAAGAACTCTGTATTATTACTAAATACAACTTTGTTGACTACGACTCATGGAAACAGTTGTTTTGAATTTAGAAATTTGTCTCGACCCTTTGCTTGCCCTGGGCACACAAACTGCTGCAGTTGTGAGCTCATATCTTGAGGTGCAAGCTGACTTCCCAGAAGGGTTCGAATGAAGAACACACCTCTAGATGACATGGCACTTATCCTTTTAGTAGTGCTAATTCAGTTTCTACTAATGCAGTTTGCTTAACAAGCTAACCTTCTGCTTTACCACCTGCAAGCCTCTCAAGTTCAGCCAACAGCAGCAAACGTTTGCTCTCCCGCAGGACTGTAACAGATTCTCTCTGTCTGTTATTTTAGCTGTAATTTTACTCTATGAATGTGTTACATAACATACATTCATGTAACAGATTTTAAAAGCTAAATTGCTCGCAAACATAGGGACTACACGCACACACAGACACACATACACACACACACACACACACCTACCCTGAGCTTGCGACTTTGTTTGCGGACAACTTTCCCATGCTGCACCACGTGGACGGGACACTGGTTGACGGCGTTGTCTGCTTTGTGTCTCAACCAGTCCTCGTAACCCTGGGAGACAGACGGAGACGGGTGAGAGGAGGGTGTGAAGGGGATCAGGTGTGTGGAGGTTTTGCTGGTGGTGTAGTGTTTATTGTCAACGCTAATTAACCTGATCTGACTTCGGGTCTCACCTGTTTAATGGCGGTGACTGTGATGACAAAGAAGAGCGGCAGCCCGCTGGTGATGGGACTGGTGGGAGTGTCGATCATCAGCTGAAGTCAAAACACACACACAGCTGAATTTAGGGCAGAGGAATGAATCAAGATGACACACAACTGTAAAGGGGCACACAAAGTAATATCTGACCTTTACAGGCGTCTACAAAGAGGTAATAAGAACCTTATCTCCTCCTGCACTCACAAATAAATAATGACTCCTTTGATTACACCTGGTGAAACTTTACAGTCACTCGTCCTACTACACTCCCTGAAGAGACGAGCCAGTGAAGAAGAATGAGCCGATCTTTCTTGTCAAATACGACAGGTTAATGAGAGTAAGTACATAAAAGCAGCACATAAACTGAAGGACTTTTTAGTGTGATGGTTTCTCTACTATTATATGTACTATTATACTGTACAATGTCACCAAATTAATAGTGTAAGGTATATAATGACCCCTTGTGGCAAAGCACACACTCATATGACACACAAATACAAAATATTCACAACAACCCATAAAATGAGCATAATTAAACAGAATGCAAATGACAAATCTATTCAGCAGAAATATACGAAGAAGAATCCTGCAGAAATGAAAGCAGCACAAATAAGACAGAACATGTAGATGTATTAAAACAATGCAGGGATAAAAAATCAGCATTAAGAGAAAACGCTTTTACCTGGACCAGAAATATGATGAGGAAGTAGAAGTTGGCGACTCTCCTGAACTGCTCGAACATGTTCTTAGGGATAAAGTTCCAAAATGTGTACTGGAAACATGAAATAGTATTATATTCATTAAAAAACAAACAAAACAAACAGAAAGTGTTAAAATCCAAGCACCCCAAAAGAGACTCTGTTATCAACAGATATCCATGTCAAATCCAGTGAGAACAGGAACATCAGAGGCAAAAACATGAGGACAATGTGGCCTCTAACACTATATGCAGTTTAATTTTTCTGCAGGCTGCAGTAGGAAGTGTGAGGTCACTTTTGTTCAGTAGAAGAAAATCCTCGACAGTGCTTGTGTTTGTAGGAACAAAAATCAAACGGCAAAAGGGTCTGAGCACATGAACAGATGCTTTTAAATTGGCAATGCCATCTGTAGGACTGGATATTAAAAAAAAAGACATCAGATATAATCCAGTGTCACAGCACAAACACAGATCTATTATCAACAATCCTTCCCATAACTCCTCTATCACTGGGTTGTCTTTTCAACAGTGTACAGTTACCAAGAATAACCCACCTTCACAATAAAAGACCTGCTTTAATTGTGCTGCAGCACTAACTGTTCATGTCCTTCTGTCTATGTCCTGCTCTCTTACCCTCTCTTACCCTAAATAGAGTAGAGTAGTAGAGTAATTGATCTTAAACAGGAAAGAATAAAGCTCTGAACTGATTTGTGTGTGTGTGGGGTTTTCACTGACCTTGGAGGAGATTATTCTGTTGTCTGGAAATCTTTGCTGTATGAAGGCCTCTGCTCCAGGAGGCGGCTCCTTATGTCCGATGTAAATGGTCCTGCTGTCCACCCAGTTCTCCTCACCAACACACTGCGCGAGGAGAGAGAAACAACAGTGTGTTAAGTGTGTGCTGGAGCATATGTGCGTCTGTGTGTCTCATGTGATGTTAAATTTCAGTTTAAATTTGCAGGTGATGCGATTAAACATCCAACATCTTCACAATCAAACTCCATCTTCAATTTTCATTTAAGGATTTTCTTGAATATGAATAAACATATGATGATCCTATACACACACACACACACACACACACACAGTATCGACACAGTGGCACACTCTGATAACAGAACAGTGTGCGACACACAGACACAGACGTTTACTGAGGGTTAGAATGAATGGGTAACTTCTCCTCAATGAATGAGAGCTTTTGTTACCACGGTTACACTGACCTGCATGTGACTCAGGCTGGAATGCAGCACACACACGCATGTTCACACACTCCCACACATACACTTCTATATATATACAAAGACTGATAAGACACCTGAAGGCTCAGGTCTGAATGTGCTGATATTCCTCTTGTTCCTGTGTTTTTTTCTTGTGTTTCTGAATTCATATTAAATATAATCACTTTACATCACTTTAATGAAGACGTCATGTCAAATTTCATTTTAAATTTGCAGGTGATGCGATTAAACATCCAACATCTTCACAATTAAACTTCATCTTCAATTTTCATTTAAGGATTTTCTTGAACATGAATAAATATATGATGATCCTATACAAGATGATATTCTGATAGAAATGCCAAACATCCCTGGAAAAACATCTGTCTCTTTCTGTTGCTCCATAAAGCCATACAGCACATTTACTAAATACAACCAGGGACATACAATGATACTAAATGTAGTGAACATACCCATGAAGTCATATTGCTTCCTAGCAATGTCTGATTGGTTTATGGTAAGTCCAATGACTTAAATCTAAGTGCTAATTATTTATTTATGTAAAATGCTACATGCTTACGAATAACATATAAATCTTTAATCTAAAATACTTCATCCTTTCTGATGTTTTTGCACCAAGGCTAAAGTCAAAACACTTGATGCTCAGCAGTGAGCGGACACATTTCAGTCTGTCTGGCTGAAGCTTCATGGTGCTTTTTGACAAACTCATTTACCTTTTTTTCAGCCCCTCTCTTGCATTTTTCCATTTCACACTCCTGTTTAAGTGTCTGCTCAATTTTAGGGACCAAAAGAAAATAAATGTTACCTTTTTATGTTACTAAAAACTACTGAGACCTTCTAATCCCAGTTATGTAAACAAGAAAACAAATAGATGTTAAACTGGAGAGGCTAATACTCTTGAAACATGCAAGTCAGATCTTTGGGCTTAAAGTATTTCAGGCAGGACTGGACTTGCAGGGGAAATACACACAGTTTATGACCGGCTGGATTAGTTTTACTGAACAAAACCAACACAAAAATGCAAGTGGGAACTTCTTCTTTAGCATTACTACATTTTGTGTCCTCCTCTGGTACTCACTGGTTCCTGCCAAGGTGACAAGATAAAATAAAGTTTGACTTATCATGGCATTTTATACTGGTTTCAGCCCCAGAAAGACATTTGTGCTTTCCCTTGTTTTAATGAGACTGTGGATGATTTGCCTACAGTAGAAGCAGAGGTGATATCATGATATCAAGGTGTACAGTGCAATCTGTTTCACCTTAACCACAAGTAAAAAACCCTTTAAGGTGACAATTCTGCTTTTTTCCCCTGGCATTTCCACTCACATGTACAAAAAAGTGCTTGAAAATGAGAATAGTCATCGACAGCTTCAGTTGAACACTAGTTTGACTTGTGTCCAGAGGGCGTTCATGTCATAGCAGGCCACAGTCACCTGGTCATTATCAGCTATAATAGCCAGAATGAGGGGCTGACCTGGGCGAGACAGCTCTACATTGAACACACCTAATCCTCTCTCTCTCTGCTTCTCTCAGTCATCAAACATCCCCCATACATGGCAGCTGTCAATCACAACAAATACACATGGTGTTAGTTGCTTAACTCGTCACTAAATAGTGTGCATACACACACACACATACACACACACATTCACACAGGTTAACAAGAGGTGACAGTAATCTGCAGTCGGTCAATGAGATTGAGTGTCAAGAGGCAGCATGGCCCAGTTTCTATACTCTCTCTCTCTGTCTCTCTTATACTCACACACACAGTAACCGGTTAACTCACTGCTCTAAGATTACAATGTTTAAGATGAAGAGCTATTTATATCCTGTGACCTCCAATTAGCGATGGGAGAGCAAAGGAATGGAACAGGAAAGAAAGCCGATGTATGGATAAAAACTTCAAGACGTACACACAGTAAACCAGCCCTACCTCCTGTCTTAATCGTGCTTCCTATAAACAACCAGCTCTAAAATAAATATATAATCACACCAGCATCATATCCATCATATCAGAGAAGGAGCACACTAACTGGCTGATATCTGATTTACAGCTGAGGAGATGAAAACCAGATTGCTTGCCAACTCTGGCGCCCACACAGCGTTACTGTTCCTCCTCTTCTCGCCCACCTGCCTGCTCCGTCTGCTTCACCTAACACATTTCTTACACGCTTCCTGTGAGTCGCCTGCATATGGAGTCGAACTGTACACACACACACACACACACACACACACACACGGGACAGTGGTCGATGTGCTATTAGTGAACGCTGACATCGAATGTGACGACGATCAGTTTTTTTTTACAATGAAAGTAGTGTCTGGTTTCTGTCTCCTGCAGCTACTGACAAACACTCAGCAGTGAGCAGCTCATTCTGGTGTGGTTTAATATTCATCACCACTGCACACAAACATGCTGTGCATTAGAGAAATGCCAGCCTCTTAGTTAATCAGACTGGACTCCCATTTGCTTTCATTTCATTTTCAACATTTCAAACAGTAAATAGGAGTGCTACAGACCAAATTCTAGTTTGTTTACAGTGTTATGTTTTGTTGCTGGTACGATTGGTTGACCGTGACACCAGCATGATGTAATCAACTGTGTACCTGCATTAAATACATGAGATGCGATCAAACCGGTCCGACACTGTTCTGTAAGTGAACGGAGCGCGGCTCGGTG
This sequence comes from Lates japonicus, assembly GCA_033238685.1. Taxonomy (NCBI): domain Eukaryota; kingdom Metazoa; phylum Chordata; class Actinopteri; family Centropomidae; genus Lates; species Lates japonicus. Next base: position 7,426 of record BRZM01000684.1, on the reverse strand, counting down.
ATGCTCGTGCAGCAGTCAGTATTCAGCAATACATCGCAGGACCTGTGTTACATGTGTCTTTGTTCACCATGAAGCAGAAGTAGCAGCGTGTTGAAGCCTGCGAGCATCAGCAGCAGTCCTCACAGCTGAAGACGCTGCAGACCGAAATAGGGGGCATCAGGTAAGGTAATGTAAGGCCACAACAAGAGAGTGTGTTCATTGTTTTCTTCAACATTTGTGGGGGTTGTGCACTGTGAATTTATCCACCAGGATCAGATTGTCAATGTATCATATAGAGAACGGTCAACTGAATCTGTATGAATGTGATCAGATGCAGTGAATGGAGACAGATGGCACTGACTGAGAGTCAGCGGGCCTCCTCTCTAACTGTCATCTCCTCCATTTTGCCTGTAATGCAGCTTTATTGGTTTTCTCACCTCTTTCCTCTCCATCTCTCACCACAACCTGGATGGCCTCTAAGCTGACGATCTCTCTCCTATCGATTATGTTTAGCTTTCATCCGGATTCAGGCTTTTTACATGAAAGCCTGTCTGTGTTTAATCAAATAAAATAGCATCTTTACAAAATAAAAACTGGGCTTATGAAATAAAACTGAACTGTATTAGCTCGGGCCTTTAGCCTTTGAATGTAACTGGAGACTTTGGGCTATTCTGGACCTTGATAATCACTTTTAGCGGCGTTTCATGTTTCAGGACGCGGCAGGTTTCAGGGGTGTATTTATAGTTGGAAGGGAAACATTTGTGGTCAGGAGAGAAGGATGGAGAGAGCTCGCAGGCTTTGTTTCTGTCTCCCTCACTCAGCGCCCACATCCACTTTCTTTAAGGCTACGCTAGTAGAAAGCACAGGGAGCCTTTCAGGGATCACACACACACACAGGCAAACCCATCCCTGCCACATCAAACATGTATGAGAGCAGGCATACACGAATACAACGACACACAATGTTACCTCTGTAGTCACTGGTCTACAGGATATATTTAGATAAACAGACAAGCCCCACCTCTCCTATTCTTCTCACTTGTGTGTGTGTGTTTTCATCTATTTCCTTACTTCATCCAAAAAATTATTGAAGCAGGAACATTAAGGGTATTCACACAGGTGCACAGGGCAGTCGTGTGTGTCTGTGTGAGAGTTATAAAGAAGTGAAACTAACACTGGAATATTATCTTTATGTCAAAAATGCAATCCTGCACTGTCCATGTTTTCATCCTTTCTAGGACAAAGTGGGGCGTTAAATGTCAAGGATACAGTTTCATTTCTCTGTATTTTGAGGTTATGTCTGAAGGTTTGTGTAAAAGTGATATCTACTTCCTGAAGATCTCTATGGCCGCAAGGAAGCTAAGTACAGCTGCACTTACAAAATGCTGGCTTCAGAGAAATCCCCTTTTATAAATATTTTTAATCTATCTTTTTATAGACACTTTACTCATGGAAAAAGATGACTCACACCCTTCTGACTATGGAAAAAAATCATGGAGGAAATGGGATTGTTAAGTACACACAGATTCCACTGATTTTAAATATTGGCAAAACAAACCAAATAAATTAAAAAGCAATAAAATCCAAGGAGACGCCTAATTTCAAGTCAACCACCGTGCATCTAAAACAACTTAGGTCTAACTGAAAATGTGTCAACTCAGTGTTTTTAAATCACACATTATTCCCATGTGACTGAACACAGCATTAGAGCCAGAAACTGAAGCCCCACTGTGAATAGAACAGAAGACCATATTAAACAGGAAGAGCTGGACTCACCCACTACAGGATATACACACACACACATACTCTCCTGAAACAAACTCCCTCCACCTCCCCCCCCACCCCTGACCCAGACCCACTAGAGACACAGAGGAAAGAGAGATTCAGAAACAAGAAAAGACAAGAGAACAATATTTGATGTGGACCTTTGGAGGCGTGTGTGTGTGTGTATGTGTGTGAGTCACTGATCGTATCCCTCCCAGTATTATTAACAATATGCTTATGCTCAAAAAGAAGAAGGAAAAGTTCATGTCCGAAGCAGGGCCAACACAGATACATCCATAAAATCCATCATTACACAGCACATGACTCAGACATGACTCAGACACACGTCATCACAGAGGCAAAGCAAAGCAGAGATACTGCACCATAATTAGATGAACCAAGCACTAATGACTATTCTCACCACAAATGTCACTGGATCAGTCTTATATTACATTATTAGTCTGGTATAATCTTAAACTGTCTTGGGGCATAAAATCAAAACTGAATATGAAGATTATAAGATTCAATATGGGAGAAAAGCAGGTAAAAAGCTGTTTACATTTAAGGAGTTCCCGGCTCGACTCCCGCTCCAGCCGAACCTTTACTGCATGTCACTCCCCTACTCTCTCTCACCATATCCTGTCTCTCTACTGTTTAACAAAGGTAAAGAGCCTTAACAATAACTTTAAAAAGCAAAACAAAAAACATGTGTTTCAGGTCATTTATAGGTCACAAACATCCAAACAACAGGAAAGTGGCTACAATTTCTACTTCTTCAAGTTTCAGCAAAGCACACAGTGCAACACAGTCAACATCTGGCACGGAGTGGGACAGCTGTGATGAGCCTCAGCTGGTTTAACCTCCGTTCAGTCGCCTCCTGCTCTCCATCATCTCCTACTGTGTTTTAAATGTACTCAGATGTATTAGAAGTTTATTTTACAAACTTTACAAACATCTAAATCAACATGGTATTCAGTCTCTGCAGTAACATTAGAGATGCTGCTGTATGATGCCTGAAAAGTAAAGATAACATTACCGGACAACTGTGAGCAGGAAACAGAGGAATCACTGCAACACACACACACACACACACACAAATGACTATTGTTTGTCTGAAGTTTTGAAGGCTGAGCTTTTTGTTTTCGACTGATGACCAATCCCAAAGTATTATCTCTCCCGCTGCAACAGGCAGTGCTGAAAATGAGTCTCAACAAAAAAGCTGTGGACGACAACCTGCTCTGTGCGAGCACTGGCTGACGGAGACGCGACATGCTCTTTCACACACACTCATACATCTAAACTTGTAGAGCAGTGTCAGAATTGCATGTGCAAACACGATCGAAACACATGCACACACACGCCTTGTGAATGTGTGTTATCTCTCTGCTGCCGCTGAGCTATGGAGATAAGAGAAATCCCATCCCCTTCTCTAAATCACTGGGCATTAAATACAGACATACAATGTGTGTGTGCGTGTGCCTGTTGACTGCTGCACTTAAGATTGGGTGCAAAATGTTTTTGCAAGAGAGGTGAAAAGGATAAATAAAAGCAGGGGTGTAGAGAAAGGTGGAGATGTTCACGCTAACTAGTAGTTTTTATATTTATTCTCAGTATTTAGCACAGCTCCGGAGCTTTAGCAGAACATTTCCTCAAGTCACCACTTTCTTCACATCTGCTCCCAATGGACTCTAAGTTTAAAAAAGGCACTGGGGCAGGTTGAAAATAGCAGCGAACATGTACCATCTTGTGTTTTATATGCACATGGAGTCCTGTGTTGTATGTCATCTGGTAGGCCTGGGAGGCAATAAAGTGATTATCTGTTGCAGCGTGTACATCCACACAGTGGTAAATGCAAATGATATGGAGGATTAAAGATTTAATATCAACCTGCCTGTGCTGTGTATACTGCTATCTTTATATGTGTATGTGATATTCTGATAAATGTCCAAAAAGATGTGTGTGACAGTGTATGTGCGCGCTACCTGAGATTAAATACCAGCTGTGTTCCCCATCTGTCACTATGTCGCTCAGCCTCACCCGGGCCAATGGGCCAGACCAAATAAGATCATGATAAATCCTCATCATCCACCTTTAAACGCCACCCTTCAACCTTTAACCGTGACGCAGCTGTTCACACTGTGAAGAAAACCAAGAGCAGGGTCTGTGTGTTTAGAGCTGAGCGTCTAGGAAAGAGTCAAAGGACATGTGGATGAGTGAAAAGCTGATGAAAGATGGAGACAGAGGAGATTTTTAGGAACAACAGTAGCCAATCAGAACTCTGTGATGCCAAGCTGTTGTGAGATCTGAGGTCAGCAGAGGAAGCTATAACATCTGATGGGGCTAAAAGCTGCAGAAAAAGCTAGTAAGTTGACCTTAAGTGGTCAAACTACTATTCCTGTATATAAACTTTCATGCTTAACTTTTAAGACAAGTGTTGTGGATGAAATCATGACGGCTACTGATTTGACATGTTAACAGATCTATCTCCATGATAACTGCCCCACTGACTAAGACTGTGGACCTTGAGTAATTGAAGTGGTATACCATGTTTTCCAGCAAAAACAGCACATTCTGTCTTTTCATCACAAAAGCATCGCAGATGTCAACAGTCAGGACAGGGAGGGGCAGGAAAACAGCCTCCCATAAATCCACAATAAATCCCCCAGCAGCAGTGCTGAGGTGGAACTTGGCCATGGGAACTTGGGGACTTATGGCAAATGCCTGTAAGGAAAGGAGGATATGAACTCGCACGTGCTGCTGTAACCTTAATCAGGATGCTCATGGCAGGAGTGAGCTGCAGCCCAGGATTAGGGAGTGAACAGTATGTTTACATCAAAAAGCTGAGGTAACTCCAGAGAAAGAGAAACCACTGACTCATGTTGTTGTGCGTCAGAGATAAACAGCAAGCCACTGTGGTATTACCAGAGATGAGGACGATGAATACTTCAATTCTAGTTAAACCAAGCTGACCAGCTGATAAAGCAACCAGGTTCATGTGTGTGTGTGTGTGTGTGTGTCTGGGGGATTTGAGGATCTGACCCTTCTATTCCTATTGCTTTGTAAATCCATCCACACACACACACACACACACACTGATGGCCTGATCACATGAGAGCGCCGCTGGTATTAATCAGAGTCAGTGGACTTTACGATTCAGCATTTGCACTGCTAGGAGTGTTTGTATGTGAGAGAGAAACAACAACCGATTTAATCATAACTCTACACCTGCATGGCCTTACATACCCTCATGTCTGAAACAGATAGCTGAAAATGAAGAAGTACAATGAAAAACAGGAAAAACACAGGAGATATGATACAGAGAGAAGTTGCAGCAACTTGTCTGATGATTACACAAATTAATGAAAACAAAAGTGTAATTAAACTGCAAAAATTGCCATTTCTCTGCTGTTATTTGAACTAGCACCTCTACCATGACTGCTATTATTTTGCAACTGCAACTATGACTGCTACACTTAGCATTAGGCTCCTGCTACCACTTGTTATACTACTTTGAGTGCAGCTACAATTAATAATGCCATTTTCTGTTTCAATTACAACCACTACAACTCCTCCTCCTTCACTGCACTGCAACTATAGTTCCTTCCATTGCTTCTAATATGTTTAATTAGCCTACATATGCTACCGTGACCCATGTAACAATCAGCTCAACCAGCTCAAAACCAGAGTAAACCGCCTCAATCAGCAGCTCTGTCCTAAGCAGTGATTTGAACCTCCTGAGCGTCCTTCTCTGATTGATGACTGAAGGCATCGCTCAAAGTGACAGGCTGTTGATCCAGATCTAAATGTGGAACGTCAAACACACAAAAAAAATCATGATGTAATGCAGGGGCGACAGTTTTAAAGGTTTCCAGTACCTGTAATATATATTTTTCCGTACATAACAGAGGTTTGTTGCGTGTGTGATTATGTGGATTAATAAATCAAAGTGACGTGACTACAGGTGCTGTAGACAGCAGTGATCAACTGGATGATACATGGGTTTTAAGTGAGTCAGCTTTTTTCACTTTCTCACCTGGTGTCCCAGATGGCGAGGTAACACACATAAACAGGGGAAAATCCTATCCAGAGATTTTATGTAATGAATACACACACGAACACAAACACTTTTAGTTTCTGTTCCTTCGCTCTCTTAAATAAACAAACAGTGAGTAGCTTAGATGGATCTGTTTTTTTGGTTTTAACTAATTAACATGTTACGTCAGTATTAAGTCAAAGAAACGCAGTAGATAATTTCCTCTCAAATTTCTGAAGCCCAATGAAAGATTCACAGAAAGTAATAAGTAATAGTAAATCAGTGAAACAAGCCTGCTGAATATTTCAGTCGCAACTGCTTGAAATTCCAATATGACACCTTTTGATCTAACAAAGCACAAACATAAAAGAAGAAGACAAACACACAAGATGCAGAAGGAATGTAGAATAACTAGTCTTAGATTCATTTTAGCTACAGCTGTATCTCTGAATCTTGGTGTTCATCAAAACGTGGTGGATAAAATGCACCTGAATTGTGTCACATTCGTGCAGAATTAACATGTTTTTGTTGTTCAAAAATATAGATTCTGTTGGTGATAATTAAAATGAAATAAAGAACTGAAGAAGTATCTGAGGGTGAACAGCAGGACTGCTGCCTCCCAGGAGATCAGCTGTCACTGAGATGAAATAAGTGGAATGAGCTGCTTCCAGTACCTGCTGTATGTGGGTCAGCAGACCACTGTACAGCTGCATGTGTGCTGGTTTGTTTTGTGGTTTTAACATTTAAAAGAGCTGGGTAAAGGTTTTTGAAAGGTGTTACATAAATAATATAATTAACCAGCACTTCTTGTGCATTTATTATTATTATAAAATACGTGGTTGCTGCAGCATGTGTTGCCACAATAAAACTCTTCTTTTGAAAAGATGAATACAGCTTCCTCTTGTCTCCAACAGATACACGGATGAATACATCAGTGCATCATTATGCTGTTTCATAGATCTTATCTCTGTACACGCTAAACCTTCCTGCTGAATCACCCAGTTTCCCCACTTTGATAAACTATTGAAACCTCGGAGAGAAATGGGACGGGAGGAGAGGCGAGGGTAGGGGTGGTGTAACCTCGGTGCTTCTGTCAGCTATACAGAGAAATTCATTAGCCTGGTTTTCACAGAGCAGATCTCAGTAGGGAAACGGGACAACACGACTGCTTTTTCCACACCGTATGGATGACAAAAATTTTACCGCTTTGATGACCCAAAATTACAAATACTCAGCATCTTCCCAGGATATTTGAGCTGGAAAGTAGCAGCATTAACACGCGTCTCCACTGAAAGCTACATTCTAGTGGCTCTGATTTAGCTCAGTTTTAAGCTGATTCGAGCACTTAATGAGTAGATGCAGGATAATGCAGGATAGATGTGAGGCGGGAGGGCAGACCGGCTAATAGACCAACTACTGTGCTTCTCCTCAGAGCTGGATAGAAGACCATTGTTGTGGATTTCCTGTGGATAAGCACAGTCATTCTTTGGATGTCAAGGGAATAAACTTACACTCTGTTCATACTTCATTGTGTCTGCTGGTGTTGCTGATGGTCACATGACCCCCCTCACCCTCCAAAGACTTCACCTAATGCTGCGTTCAGGTCACATGGGAGTAAATGCTGTAAAGGCTTGACTTATTTTTCCTCTC